>CATIWQ010016157.1:0-16375 GCA_949673415.1 Euphorbia schlechtendalii
CCATTAACCCATCACCTTAGGATTTTGGTTTAGAAATGATGTCAAACCCATGAAGTATATTATTCACTCGTGTGCTCATTGGTTTCCCCTGACCAAATGCTCTCGGATCTTGACACAAATGCAATTATTTGTTAGAAATAAAAAGGAAATAGATATCCCTCTAGCAAAAATTTAAAATAGAGAACAATATAAATAAAAATTTAAAATATAAAAATTTCTGTATAGCGGTGCTTAAATTCATAGCTAAGCTAGTACTAGTTGATACTTGTCTCTTGTATATAGAGCTATTTTTACTCGGCCAAGTGAGCATTTCTAACTGGTTATAGAAAACTATTGTTTTTGTTGAAACTTTTATAGATTAAGCCATACACAAATTTAAATTCTAATATACTTTTCGTAATTTTAAGATTTTTTCACGTCATTGGTCTGTAACTTTTGTTCGTAAATAATATATATATTTGTATCACGCAAAGAAATATCTCATATTGAATAGTTAGTTGGGAGGATTTTGGTAAATATATATGAATAATATTTTTATCAATATGATGCTTTTTAGGATAAAATACAAGATCATATTATGAACGCTTAGTAAATTCTCAGGATCCGGGAGCTTCGATCGAGGGAACAATGAGCATCTTAATAAATGATATATATCATGACTAGACATCACATTCAACTCCCAAAATCTTAGGTTGTGAGTTACGAGTCGATCTCAATTTTATATATATATATATATATATATATATATAAATTGACAACTTGACACGTGCTATAACAATAATAAATCATACTTACATAAGAAGAACAAGGTAGAGAGCCTCAATCACACGTGCAATTACAATAGAACTACCAAGTCGACCAAGTGGCGCGATGATGTGCATAACACACGATTCTAGCTAGCTCAACCCAATAATTAGAAGCAACAAGCAAGCCAGTTGAAATAGAAGGACAAAAATTGATTAATTTTGTGGATATATGAAGCATAAAAATGTGGGTGGATATGAAGATTGAAACGTAGGGGGTCCATTTTAAGTTAAAGTTTGAAAGCTGAAAGTGGGATTGATCAGTTTGTTGTATATATGTCCTTCTGCACTTGTACTGCACAACTCCTACCTTTCTTTCTAATTCTCCATCTCTTTGTCGGCCATTTCTCTCCTTTTTCTATCTACATAATGCCATTTTGCCTCCTATATTACACCACCTTTCTCATCTTTTTAATTCCAACTTCTCAATCCTAACACTACGACAATGCTCTAATTAAATTCCCCTTTTCTATGTTGTGTTAGTTCAACAACAACATGATTGCGATAACAAAGAAAGCCGATTATTGTATAATAAACAAGTATCAGAACGATATAGCTCTAGTTAAAATATCTTGTTCAATAAATTCAAATTCATTCGCTCATTGGTTGTCACACCAGTTGATTGTGTATTATTGTTTCCATTGAAGATGTTGTGTGTTTGAATGAATCAGTATATATGCATGTTTGCGGCTCTTGAGTTTTATTTGTTTCAGATACAGCATATTAGCAAATTCTTATTGTTATTGGGGCTATTAGGTTCTCACCATCATGTGTTGAAATTTTCGCAATCAAATAAAGTTATCAGAATTCGAACTCTAGAAGTTCAACTATTTTTCCCATTTTTCATTCACCGAGCTCTATTTTACAAGATTTACGGTGTTTTTGCCCCAACCATCTTTCTCATTTTTCATTCCCCATATTAAATTCTTATAAAAATGGACTATTTATCAATATTATTAATATTTTACACCATTTCTATTAGCAAGTATCCAAAATAAAAAATAAAAAGATACATCAATATAATAATCATTATCCAAAAGGGGATTTCCCGTATTTATGAAACTCAATTTTGGGAATGTATAATATGGGGGATGGATCAAATTGATCATTTCTCATTTTCAATCCCTATTTTGAAGAATTCTCAACAATTGAGACCATTTTGTCCAAGGATATGTAAACACTTAAAGTTAACATGCAAGATTCAATTCAATTGTAGATTTTGTATTATTCTTGATGATAACCAAGGGAAGTAAAAATCAATTTTTGGTTACGATATGGAATTTCATTAGGCTCTAATACCATTTAAGTATTTGACGGGTTAAAATCCATACATGGTAAAAATAACTTTGTATAAATGAAAGCCCCAACCAATTTAATCAAAAGTATGAGATGATTTTATAATAAGTAATAAACTACCAGAAATTCTATATTGACATCAGCTTATTTGACACTCATTTACATATTACAATCTTCACTCTTCATCTTTGGATGGTTAGATCTTCATTTTAAGATGAAAACAAGATAGATGGTGGAAATTTTATAGTGTCAAAGGGTGTGAAAGAAATAACTTACAAATTTAAGTTGATAAGAAAGTCAGCAGTAACTTTCATTACCTTTTACAGTCAAGTCAACACAAAATTAGTGGTAAGAGTTTTGTTAAGTACATCGTGGATTAAATTTCTTTTTGTTAGAATTGACAACAACCAGATATTGGAACCAAAAGTCCAAAATATAATGTAGAAAAAGATTTTGCGAAAATGAAATAATTAGCAGATTCGAAATATTCCAAATAAAGTATATGTAAAGCATAATTTAGTTATTATATACAAGTTCCACGATTGTTATTTTCGTATTTACATGTTATTTTCTGTATACAGTAAAATTAACTAATAAACTAGTGGAATTTTATATAAACGCTTACATTTTAAGGTATATTGCAAAAATCTCTTTTTTGAAAAATCTTATCACAACACTTTTTAAAGTTTAAGAACATAAAAAATATTTTTCTTTTTTTGTTTCATACTCTCTCTTCCTCTTAGTTTAATTTTTCATATTAAAACGAATTTATCTCTCAAATCATGTATTTGTAAAGTACGAACCTTTTGAAATTTGTTGTCTATTTTTTATATCTTTGAAAATAGATCCATATTAATATATTTTTAAAAATATGTTTTCGTATACTTGGATTGCATGTATAGGGCTAATATAAACCTCAAGAGATGCTACAATGTATATGAAAACATATTTTTAAAAATATATTAATACTTTTAATAAGCAGTGATTGCGAAGATTTCTCACAAGTGCATGTGTAGGCTTGTTAAGTGCTTAATTTGTAAAAAGTGAATATTTAATACTTTCAGAAGAAAAGTATTTAAGATATTTTATCGTGAAAAATAATCTTTGGGTTAAATGAGATTTATGGTGATTAAATTCTTTGATTTGAGATTTAATACCAATTTCATGTCCAACAACTATATTTTCATTTATTATTTTGTAACTTCTTTCGGTTATGATTTTTAATGTGCTTAAAGCCTAAATTTATGGTTGGAAATTTTTTTTTGATAATTGCTTTTTTTCTTTCCATAAAAGAGCTTGCTATTTTCCTTTCGTATATGTGACTACTTTTTCAAATCTTTACTATCTACAAATTTCTGGATATATAAATATACATTATGATTTTCAATTATGTTTTCTTTCGAAAGTGAGAAGTTGTTTAATCTTGGAAAGAATAGTCAAATATCCTTTAAGAAAAGTGTTTCGGACACCACTCAACATACATAACACTGTAGTGTTTCTCTAAGTGCAGAGTTTACTCAACAAAGCTATTCACTTAACAAAGCATTTACTCAACATGAACTTTACTCAGCAACACTACTTTACTCAACAACAGATTACTTAGCAAACTCAACATGGCTTTTACTCACCATCAGATTACTTCACAAAGTTATTCACTCAATATAACTTTTACTCAACACCACTTTTACTCAGCACCAGATTACTAAGCAAAGCTATTAACTCAGCTAGCTTTACTTAGCAAAAGTTACTCAAGATTTCAACCCATTTTCCAACACGCAATACTTGATATAAGAGATATATACAAAGAACAAACTTTATACCTCACTTGCAAGAATTCATCATAAGATTAACGAATAAGCGCATCGTGTGCTTTGCATATGATATTGGAGGTGTATGTACTTCATATCGCACACTTTTTACCTAGTATAATAGTGACGTTGTGCACTTTATACCCCTCACATACCTCTCTTGCAAGGATTCCACACATGCATGCGCTAATAGGCACTTGGTGTGCTTTATAACCAATATAAGAGCGGTAGAAAACATGCATCACGTGCTTTTTACCTGGTATATGAAAAATAAGGCGCATTGCACGCTTTATACCTTATTATAAAGCAATTGCGTCGATTTTTCGCAAGTATTCGCTTAGACACTTTACTTGTCTTATACATGGAATAAGAGCACGTAAAGATTACATTGCATGTTCAATACTTGGTATGAAAAAATGATATAAAGGCAGGTCTTTGTAGCCTTTTGCGATCTTTATACCACTCTTAAAATTAGTATGAGTGAGCAAAAAAAAAGTTTTAAACAAATATCATTATACTTTGTTTTAATAATAATAAAACAAACAAACAAAAATTATGAATACTCGTGTAAAAAAATTTAATAATTTGTGAAATATAATCAAACTAAGATGAAAAATTAAAAGAAAAAAATAAGGAAATGGGAGAAATTATACTAAAAACTAATAACAAATATATGTAAATATGTATTGCATATAAAAGTTCTAATTTCATTATGTTCTATTGTATTTTTATCGACAGATGCCCCACATCCATTAAGGTATGAGCTTCTGGATCATACCAATTTTCTTATACCGTTTGTTTGGATGAGCTAGACCTAGTTTTACATAAAGTATCATCTTGTGTAACGTTGAAACATTTATGAATATTTACTTCATGCTACAAATTAATAGATTTAGACGTCAGGATTTTGTTAGATGTTCACATCAGTTAAAATTTTAGCTTTATAACTCCTCATGTATATGTCAATCAATTATTCCTTTTGAATTACTGTTTGATATGAGTTTGACTTTGTTCTACAATTATTTAATATGTCAGATCTCAAACTTCAAACTCTGGAAAAAAAACGTGTAAAACTCAACACCATAAAATGTTAAACTTAATTGGTACAAAATCAAATTACTCATAAACAATGAATTATTTGAACAAATTTAAATGAAATCGATATACAAATGAAATATATGTACAAATTAATTGATAAATGAGATGTGAAGAATTTAAAAGTTGGTAAGTTCAACTATATTGACCTTTGGTAAGTTCAACTATATTAACATCAGTTAAAACTTTAGCTTTATCACTCCTCTTGTTATGTGGAAACTGAATAGAGAAAGGGTGGTGTAAATAATTAATAATACGACAGTTGGTAAGTTCAACTATATTGACCTTTTGTAATGCCATAATTACGGTTTTGTTTTCTAGTTAAAACAAGATGGAATATTAAAGATAAAAAGAAAGAGAGACAGCAGGCTTTTTATCCGATTAGAAACTTTGAGAAGAAGAAAGAAACAAACAGAATTTGCAAAATCCTTTTTTACTTCGTCACACTGAAAAATGAAAATTATGTGTTTGTTCTTTCTGTTCTCTGTTAAATATTTGTATTACGACTTAGGACACACTCTTAATGTATATCTCTATTTGTTTTTCCATCTATCAGAAATCAGAATTCAAACACAGCCCAACAACAGGATAACAAACCCTATCTCTGCAATTTTGTTATGTATATCAAGAGTACCTTTAACTTATTTGATCCAGTTCAACTAAAAAATGATTAGGAACACAATGGTGTTCATCGTTTATGGAAAACTTTTGCAATTTGTGAAATATACAAAAGAAAACGATTGTAGGACAAATGATAACGATAATAAAATTGGATCTTACAAATTTCATAAAATTCACTAAATTTATTCTAACATAAATATATGGATATTGATTAACGTTTTATGTTCAAAGTTTGGCATTATTATATTGCAAAATATATATTGATCACCTAAACTTAATACTCTATAAATTTTCAAATGAATCTCTGAGCTAAATAAATTTGGCACAAGTAAAATTCTGAACTTGGAATAACTGCCTCTTTGAACCCCTTCAATTAAAACATAAATTTTTATCTATTATATAATTCATGAATACACTATTCAATTACATTCCATTTTCATGAACCAATTAATATTATTTGATTACCAAATAACTCAAAAATTTAATTATGCTAAATTGAAAAGTTTAGAGGTTTACTGTACTAAATTTAAAGTCTTTAGAAATTCATTTGAAAGTTTGAAGCACACTGTGGAGAACCCCTTAATATATTGATACAGAGTGAGTGGAGTAAGTCAAATATTTGCATGGCCCTCATTAATGGAACCATTTTAGTTTGCCAGTATCAGCCACCTGTCCATTCTCTTTTCTTATAATATTCTCTTTTTTAAAAAAAATACATCATTTATCTAAAATATTGATTGCTTGCTTCTCCAACTAACCGAAAACGAAAATTGAAGACACAAAAATATTGCCCCCCTTCTTTTTTATTGCGCATAAATATTCTCCCATTTCCGTACGATGAGATTATATGTGTTTTGAGACTATAAAACTCAACTTGTTTAGATACACAAAACGAGTTTGAATAATTTTTTTCTAACAGATAATCAAAGATGATAATTCGGAGATTTATGGAATAAATTTATGTTCATTAGAAAGTTGTGGTGATGATTTTGACTAAAAACAAAGTTTTGCTTGAAAATAATTTATTTTAAACTAACGGCAATGAAGTCCACGTCATTTAATTAGTATAGTATTTTTTGGAAATTTTTGAATTGGGACAAAGAAGGGGACACATAATTGGGGATAAAGAATTTTTTTCCGTATTTTTTTAGGAACTTAATTAGTTTCAATCAGAAACTTATTACTAATTAGTCCTTGTATTTGTTATATAAATTACAAATTAGCTAATTATCAGTATGTTAAACGTATTTATGATGATCGGATCAGTGAAGCACATGGTTGTGTACATTTGTCGTGTGAAAGCCATTACTTAGAAGCTAAATATCTTTCTAAACATACACAACCTTACAAAACAATATAATATGTCAAAAAAGTATGACAACATATAGGCACCCATATAGTAAACAAAATATTGAAATTGAAAAAACAAGCACAACACAACAGACCCTTATTTTCCCAACATTGTGGACCCATTAAATTAAGTGTATTTCATCTTTAAAAGGTCAATGAGAACTACATCTGCCAACCACATGCAATTGATTACTAACTGGAATAAGAAATGCAGTAATTGACTCTCCATTTGCTAAGACTTCTAACTTATCTTCTCATTATATTCTGCTTCTAGACATAAATTCTTTCAAATTGAATTGAAATGAATTGGATCCGGTGTGAGTTTATAAAAGTTTACGGACTAGAAATGAATTGAATAAAACTATAAATTGCAATATAAAAGAATTTCAAAATGCAATTTATCATCCTTAGTTCTCGTATATTTTCATGTATATCGAGTGCAATGAATCATGTTGTTCATATGCTAGCTCTACCATCGAGTTTTGTGTACTGCCCCTTAACCCAAGATGGTTTAATCTTGGATGCTTAACAAGTTCTCCATAAAAAATTAATATAATATAACATTTATACAATAAAAATAAGTAACTGAATAGATTGGGTATATATAATTATTCTAATTTAATAAATTTGAATATTTAAATCTTCAAATAAATCTATTGTGGGCATCACACACACAATATACATATATATATATATATATATATAACAATCCATTAAAAAGTTTGACAAACAAACCCATACGTATAGTACATGCTAGCCAATTTTACATATAAATAGTAGTATTTTATACATTCAAACTTCTTACAATCTAATATCTCATACGACCCTTACATTTCCAAGATTGTTTGAAAGATAAAATTATTGCTCAAACTGGGTAAGAAAATTATAAGAACGTATTAAATATGATAACCTAAATCATTTTGTATATATCTATCTATAAACGGATGTTCATTGTGCAATCTGGACCAAATTTGGCGGGTTTAATAAAAGTTTAGTGTCTAAGCTCGGCTCATAATAGCGGGGTGAAGTCAGTGACGAATCCAGGATATATTTACCATGGAATTCAAGTACTAATGTATAATTAAGCAATAAATATTCAGTACAATATTATCAATACAAAAAATGATAATTTTTTTAGCTAAAAACAGACTAATATTAAAATGATGAATAATATGTTTTTATTTAACAAAAGATGATAATAATTCTGAAAGGCATTGAATTGTTTTGTCTTTTATATCCAGTTATTATGATTTAACCAGCTTTAGTCTAATGATCATCATTCTTTACGAAATTCAAAAAATATACAATCAACAAAAATTGATAAAATACCACGTAATTTATAAAAAAAAATTATTATGTGAAAAAACGTATCCACATCACTAAAAGAAATCACCAAAATATACGCAGGGTCCTTTTAAGTTTCTAAGTTATGTCCAACTCTCCAAGTATTAATAGCATTAAACTAATTTGTTGGAAAAGGAAGGGTTCATGACTCCACTATTATCAACATAGACTCGTCCTTTGGTGAGGTCAGACTAAGCAAAAACACAACTCCGGACTAGACCTGTTCGCGGGCCGGGGTACCCGCCCGGCCCGGCCCGACCCGAGCCCGTTTCAACGGGCCGGGTTTGGACACTCGTTTTTTAAAAAAGCCCAGCCCGAGCTCGTCAAAGCCCGAAGATTTATGGGTCGGGCTTGGTTTTTATATAAATACCCAACCCGGCCCGACGAATAATTTTATTTATTTATTATATATTTATACATTAAACTTATAATTATTCTAAGTTCTCTTATTTTATCCTATTAAATTTGTATACTTGATTACAATAAATGTTACTAAATATTAAAGATTTTACGTAAACATTGCAATTATATTAAAAATTTAAACATATTTTGATCTACTTTATAATTTTTAAACTTAGTTTAATAAATAAAATTATAACAAAAAAATATTCATGGGCTTGGGAATGACCTTGTAAACCCGGTCCGAACCCGACCCGAGCCCGAAGTTCTAAAGTATGGGCTTGGGCTAGGCTTGGGTTAACGTTTTTTGTAAAAAAACCCGTCAAACCCGGCCCGGCCCGGTCCGCCCGATGAACAGGTCTACTTCGGACTAAACAACACTCATATTGACAATTTATTAGAGGTGGTAAAAATTAACTTACAAAATGATACTACTATCTCCGTCTACTAAATATTATCGTTTTAGAGTGATTTTATTGTTTCTTTTTTATTGTCATTTTGTATTTCCAATGTTCTTTTTCTCTAAGTTTTCCATTCCTACCTCTATTAATATGTTCAACTTTCAAGGTAACCATAATTTAATCTTCAATAACAAGATGAGAAGGCTATAGGAATCAATATTTAAACATATTAATGAAATCTTAAAAATAGAAAATGACATTTATGAAAGGGTAAATTAGTAAATCACCTAATTCGGTTAATTGTTATCTTAAAAACTTAATTAGTTAAAATGATAATATTTAGTAGATGGAAGGAGTAGTAGTTTTCTTTTACTACCAACAAAAAAAAATGCTATTTGAGATTTAAGAGAGAGGGCCGGGATTTAGGACTAATGAAAGCATTCCACGTAAAAAAAACACTTTCGTTGTCTTTGTCACTCTTTGGTACAAACACAAACCCGTTCCAAATGGATCTTTTGTGCCTCAACAATACTTCCTTTTGTTCTAACGTTATGTTTTGCATTATTCATTGTAGCTTTTTTTAATCGAGTCAAACCTTTTTAAAGTTATTATTGGCAATTTGAGTATTTAATATGTATATTTTTTTGGAAGTTAACACTGGACTTAGGGGGTAATAGCTGAATCATAATCGAACAATAATGGAAAAAATTCTTTGAAGTTGATGTTCAACTTTAAAGTAACTTTCAAGTAATGTTCATTAAATCTGAATCTTTTATTTCAAATTGGAATGTACGAATTGGAAATGTTTATGATTATGAGAGATATGAAACAACTTTACTTTAACATTTAGTATTCAACTTTAGATAATCATATTTAGTAATATTAAGTGAGAGTATGTTATCCATTTGAACAACATTTGCACTAAATTTCCACCTTATTGTCCAAGTTAATTTCTATGTTCATGATGATAGACAAAAACAAATATTATGGTTTAAGATAATGGTTATTATGTTTATCCAAGATATTTTTGTTAAGATAATTGCTTATATTTTGTTGGATATTATCTAACTAATCTTGTGGATAATTGTTTTATTCAAATACTTGTTATTATCTTTTGTTGATATTATCCTTTGTTTGAAAAGATATATGATAATAATTGAGGCCGAATTCAAGGCCATATTCAGATTCAAACAGCTGAGGAAATAGATAACAAATCTGTTTGAAAAACAGATCCTTGTGTAATCGTTTGAAAGATTTGTTTAAACGGCTAGAAGATTTCAAACGGCTACATGATCTCCATTCCAACGGTTAGAAGATCTCATAAAGTGTATTTAAGGGGCAAGCTTTGAAGAACTGAATAGACGAGTATAGAGCAGCAACAAAACTCAGTTTCAGAATATCAAAAAGCTTCAAAGATTTCAAGAGCTTCAACTTTCTATATTCATATTTTATACTCTCTTGTTATTATTCTTATTATTACTTTTGAGAGTATCATTATAGCTAAGAGTATTTACAATACTCAAACGCTCGAGAGTTTAGATTGATCATTTTATCAATTCGAGAATTGGGTTGTACTAGATATAGTAGCGGGATTAGCTACGGGATTAGAAATAACGAAATTCTTCTAAATTGTATCTAAGACCCTAAAGGTAGAATTAATAAAATAACATTGAAATCCTTGGGTTGGGTGAGAGACCCTAGGTGGAGAAGTAGACTTATTAGAAGTCGAACTCCTTAAATACTCATGCAATTTACTTTACGCATTTATATTCATTTGTTTACTGTTTATATTTCAAGGCCTTGACAATCTGTTTCAAGACCTTGACTGCTTATCTCAAGGCCTTGACGTTCACATCTCATATTACATTCTGCAAACTGTTTCAACGTTCTATCGCGAAAAGTTTTCAATACTCTATTCACCCCCCCTCTAGAGTATTTCTATCATTATTTCTACTTTCAGGAAAAGTGATGGGTTTTCTTTTAAAATTATTTCTGATAATTAATTTAAAATTCGTTCAGCGAGAGTGAGCTTTGCTTTGTACACGTGGATCGGGGAGATTAATTTTGCTTTGTAAAAGTCTACGAATCAGTTGCCTAATCCTCATAAATTAACAACAGTAGTTGATCTCCGACATGGCGACATATAGGGGGAGACTGCGAATGATAATTTTGGAAGAGTGTAGCGCAATCATGTTAAGACACTTCAATCATAACGGAAAAACCAATTTACCAATATGATTAGGATTCTCTGAAAATAAAAATTTTAAATTTTAATAATCTCAGTTATAATTTTAATTGTTTGTATGATCAACAACCACTGCACAACACTGGTTGGATCTAGATGTAATTAGAGCAAAACTTTAATCGAACCAAGCAGGCAAAAGTAATGGTTAAGGTGTAATTGATATGCTAATTTTGACGAGTTCAAATCAATCCATAAATATTAGGAACTAAACGTATACTGGAATTACTTGGGCACGTCTTTGAGGTATACTTCAACAGTTGAAATACTCAAAACACAATAGTTCCTTCATTATGGTAATATTTTCTGTTACTCCACTGTTTCTGTGATGGATATTTTTTTTGGGTGAAATTTATTTCCGTATTAGCAATGTGATATTTCTCCAAAATGAAACGTAAATAGCAAAAATTCCACTAACAGATCGCACCATTCAGATTTTGCAGGGTTTATAATTTGCTAATGAACTATCTTGCACTATAACTCATAAGTTACGGACAAGTAAAGCACATGACCTGTAATCCACACTCCTAAATAATAGTATTTAACCAAGGAAATTCATAATCACCAAATGGAGCACCAAATTGCAGAGAACAAAATCAGCAAAAGCACGTTCTGGAGGTAAATCCTGCAATTTGTTGAATGAATTATTCCATTAGCCCATCAGAAAAAAAAAAACTAATCACAAAAAAATAAACGTTTCTGGCTTCTATTTGCACGTTGATTCTTAATAATCAAATCCTTTATTTTTCACGTGTAAAGAAAAAGATTGCATTATAATTTGACATAAAGATTGCAGTTATCTTTGAATACATCTGGAGCCCCTGGGGCCGGAACATGTCCTTAAATGCTATTTTCCCCAACGAACTTTCAAAAATTCTATATAACCCCTTGAACTTGTAAGAAGTGTGTACCAATTCGCCTCATCAATGCCACATGCCTACGTGTTAGAATCTAAATGGAGAAATAAAAATAAGGAAAATGACATATTTGAAAAGTCCAATTAACCTGAAGCGGATACGTAACATTGAGGAGGTAAACTGGTGCACTTTTTTCAAATTTAGGGGTTTATTTGATGTTTAGGAACAAGTTCAAGGGGCTCTAGATGCATTAAGCCTCATTTATTTCAATACAATAAAAGGGATGCATCAATATGTTGAATATTGTACCTTGAATTCTTTGTTTTCTTTGTTCACTTGTATGCGGAGACAGACTGCAGGGAGAAACAGCATAAATAATTCACAGGCTCTACTCTGATGTAAAACAACCAGGGACTTTTTTCCTTCATAGTGTATCGAAAAGAGTTATTTACTTACCTGCTAGGACTGCTGTGCCAATGCAAGAAAGTAGCCCGGAAAGAAAGGAATTGAATGGAAATGACCCAACAATAGCCATGTAAACTATCTGTTCATCGTCCACAAAACATAACTAGTGAGAAACATAGCACCATACAGGCAACCTAAAGGAAAGAACATTCATGTGTGTTGGCAATGTTACAGTGAAAAACAGTGAGAATGGAAATAGAATTATGAAGAACTGAAACCACTTCTTGCTATGCAGTGGATAAATTATGCAGGAAAATAGCAGACAAACGTGCGCTTAAGTCAAGTGACTAGCGAGTGACTTAAACTATGTCTTTTTCTGTTCACAACAATCTCTGTGTTTAACATCTCATTTAGAATCTGGATGACTCCAAATCACAATATAATACTGGAACAATCTGATTACCATGAAAAACATCAAAACAAAAATGTTCAACAAATAACAGCAAATGTCATGAATTTTCCACGCACAAGCATGTATTTGTGCCATCAAGCATTCAACTGACAAACAACCATTCAACAGAAAACCAAAAAATGCAGGATCAAAACAAAAGTGTTACTTCCATAACTTTTCCTTTCACTTTAATACCCTCCAAACAGCCTAACACAGCTGGTCATGGATATTAAGATTGGTTTGGAGTAATAATAATTCGCATAATGCACTTGCAGTGCCTAAATTGTTCATTTATTCCCCGTCCACACAACACAAGATACTCCAAGTTAATCTGGCTGTATTGCATATATGAAAGCAGAGATACAAACGAGATCTTGCAAAAGTAAGAATCACAAAACCCCTAGAGCATTAATATGCGCAAAACTAAAAGCAAAAAAGAGATGCTCAACCAAAAAACTCTTCAGATCCAAAACAGAAATATAGAAGTCAAGCCAACAGGGAGATAAAACTGAAACTACATACCTGGATTAGAGCAGTAAAAACTGCAAAACCGACATACAAATCGATGATCTGTGCGAAAAAGGAAAAGAAAAGGCGAAATCAAAAACCTCAAAATCAGGAAGACGTAAAAGGAGTAGAGGGAGGGAAAGAAGGAGACACGCACCTTGAGAGTATTGGGAGTGGCGGCATAAGAAGAGCGAAGAGAAAGGAAAAGAGCTTGGGCGTCCTTGCTCGTTGATCTTGCCATTTCAATTACCAGTTTCACAGACCTCTCTGCACTACTACTTCCACATTACAACATAGATTGGGGATTATATAATGGAATTGGAAACACCCCAAATCTTGTAAAGCTAACTGTATTCGTTATTAAACGCAGCCGTCTCACGATTTTATTTGTCTAGAAATTGAAACACCGAGAGATTGTTTGGTTGGCGGAATAACTATTCCGTGGAATAGGAGAAAAATGAATGGATAAGTAGAAGTGTTTGCCTAGCACCCGTCCTCAAGATGGAATAGCTATTCCGAGCTATCATATAACTCATGGAATAGCTATTCCCTTCTCGAGAGGAGGAATAGCTATTTCATGAGTTGTATTATAGCTAGGAATAGCTATTCCATCCAAACGACAGACTCTAAGCAAACACTCTTCCTTTTTCCGTTCTTTTTCTCCTATAAACGAGCCCAAAGTGCCCCTAAATTTATTTAATAACCTATTCAACCCGTTTTAATAGAATTCTGTTGATTCCAAATACACACTTTAACATTTTTTTTTAATGGGACATTTTTTTTTTTTTGCAAATTTCAAATTCAGACCTCACATTTTTTTAATTTTACAAGAAATACAGTAATCACTAAATCAAGTCTAGTTTAGTTTTTAGACACGAACTCATCAATAATTGTCAAATACACTAGTTCACAAAATTATGATTGTGCTAGAGTAATAATTGAATCAAACTACATTTAGAAAATTAACAGGCTAAATTTTTTTTCCCAAAAAGCAATAAACCTCACAGGAATGTTGAGGTTTTTCTGAACTTTGATCTTAATTTCGTAAAACTAAAGTAAAAAAAAATTAATTCCAAAGTATGTTCGAATTTAACAACTTTGTGATACTTTGTATCTTAGTTGTATCATTTTATAACATACAATGTACTATCTGAAGCGATTGCAACGTGTATTTTGAAACGTGCAGTCGAAAAATGAGCATATGAAATGTCTATTGATGTTTTAGGTGTTTTCCTGCTTTTACCCAATTTATAAAGCATCAAAGCTTATGGGAAATTATGGGAGCTAAGCCTAAAACAACAAACTTGTATAAAATGTTTGTTGTTACGTTTTATTGTATCTTCTTTCACTACCCTTACAGGGTTAGTTTTTGTCTGCATTCGCCATTCGTGGTTTCATTTACTCCCGGCCGCGGAATCGTTATTTGCTGGTATAATCCAGATCTTAAGGCTTGTATTTATGTGATATAAATATATGCCTTTATTTTGAAAGAAAAAACCTAAAACAACAGCCAGCCGGTAAGAGTACGGCCAGTAACCAAAATTTGATTCCATTTAACAAGAAACAACTCAATATCAGCTTGTCAGTAACAGGGCTAAGCTAGCTTTTGGCAAAAAAAAAAAGAAAAGAAAGACTAGATTAAATATTTACTTACTTGATTACTTCTAAAGTTTGACAATCTTTTAAAGCTACTCTGTAGTCCAATTTAGCTATCAGAGAAAAAGTGTTTGAACTTTGGTGTTTGTAAGTAGACTTTGCCTGCTGCAATTTACTAGCAAAGAGCATACAATACGATGGCGTTTAGCCATCAGATGTGGATATGCCATGATACCATTCATACGTATACTATTATTTCTTATAAAGTTGAATTGGTAGATAAGGTAATTAGTAGCAAAGTATAATAAGCCCAAGCTAGAGGTCCAAAGATGAAGTTCAGCCCATTTTAATTATTGTCGAAGAGTTGGAATTGGAGTTTTTGTTTTTAATTTATTTGTAAATTTAAATCCTTTGGCTTCAGTCCTCCGAATGAATACAAACTAGATTTTTCTCACTCGGTTGGTTATATTTGATCATAAGAGAGAAAATATCATATTCCTATTTAGAGCTGTAATAAAAACTTAATAATTTATTTCATTTTGGAGGAGCTACAAAATAAAAATTATCAAGGAGGAGCTAGAATTTGAATGCTTTTCAATAAGCTCCCCCTAGCTCCTGGTCTTTCCTACTTGTATTCAGTTCAAAATGTTCTCAACAGCTTACTTCAATTAAAAAGAACATAGCTCCTATCCGCTAATGATGAACTTATTATATTCTCTACTTCGTTAGTTGTTATTTACGTATTATAGAAATGCGATATTCAACAAAACCTAACATCACATGACATTGGTAATTAAGTAAAGTAATGTGTTGTCCTTTTCATAGCAGTTGGCAACATATCAAGTTCCACTGAGAACACTATACTTAGTAAAACAACAAACCCTCTTTTTGCTTCCATTAACAAATATAGAAACCCTTCTTTTCCAATGCCTCTTTATCAACATCTTCTCTCATTTATCAGATTCACATATTTCAAATTCAACACTTGATTGTCAAACCAAAAAAAAAGAAAAGAAAATGGGTCGAGGGAAGATTGAACTCAAGAAAATAGAAAACCCAACGAATATGCAAGTAACCTTTTCAAAAAGAAGATCTGGAATTACCAAAAAAGCTCAAGAACTTAGTGTTCTTTGCGATGCTCAGATTTTTCTTATTTTGCGCTCTACCACTGGAAGATTCTATGATTTTATAACCTCTTCT
>CATIWQ010016161.1:0-12490 GCA_949673415.1 Euphorbia schlechtendalii
TATATATGTATCTATGTATATATGTATATATATATGTATATATATATGTATATATATATGTATATATATATGTATATGTATATGTATATATATGTATATGTATGTATATGTATATGTATGTATATGTGTATATATGTATATGTCTATATATGTATATATGTATATATGTATATATATATAGGAACAAAAAATAAGACTAATAGGATAAGTGTTCGTTAAATTAGGTTAAAAAAAAACTTTAAAGGAACATTTCTAGCAATTCTGACTAGTGGGTTGATAATCAAAATCTCTTTGGATTATTATTGCTGTGCTGAAGCTGATGAGTTTAAATAAGGAAGTGCTTCTGTTGGCCATGAATGGTCAATTTGTGTATGTATTCGGGTTGGGAAGGAGATGGACTAAACCACGGGCTGAAAATTGCACTATTCGAGTTTTATCAATTGTTATTGACTGCTTGGAAACAACCCCTCTCTTATCCAACATTGTAAAATTGCACCAGATAATGAAACGATAAGGTATGTTAATTCATATAATTATATGCATTACATTATATTCGGAAAAATTGTCTACTTCGTAACATCACAAAATAGTTACAAAAACATTCATCAAATAAATAACTTATTACCATACAAATTAAGCAAAGAAGTTGTTGATTTCTCTACATCTGCATCACAAACTCTTCTCAGAAATCAATAGTAGTGAACTACTATGCATCGACTTAGTTGAAGATGAAGTAATTTCCCAGGGACCATTATAGCCTCCGACTTCATAATCAACCTCGTCATATTCAGATTCATTAAAAGAATAAACTCCTTCAGATCCTCTAATCCTTTCCAACTCCATTGCAACTGTCTTCATGTTTGGTCTCTTTCTCCCGTTCAACTTCAGACAGCTTTTCGCAAGCCTAGCCATTCCAATAATTTCTTCTTTTTGTCCCTCCTTCAGAACTAGATCATCAACGATTTCAAACAAACAATTATCTTCCATTGTATGTAGAAAATATATTGCTAAGCTTCTCCCTTCAATAGACCGCAACATAGAGATTGGTTTTTGGCCTGTTAAAAGCTCTACAAGAACTACTCCGAAGCTATAAACATCACTTTTCTCTGTAAATTGGCTTAATTGGAAATACTCGGGATCTAGATATCTGAAAGTTCCTTGTACTCGAGTTGTCACATGAGTTTCATCAATTGAAATCGATTTCGAGGTCCCGAAATCGGCAACTTTTGCTCTATATTTTTCATCCAAAAGTATGTTTGAGGTCTTGATGTCTCTGTGATAAATAGGCATAGAAGCTGAAGAGTGCAAATACGCAATTGCCCCTGCAACTTCTGTAGCAATTTGCAAACGCATTTGCCATGTAAGTGAAAAGTCTTGTTCATTTCGATTATGTAGCAACTCAAAAAGAGTCCCATTAGGGATGAACTCGTAGACTAAAAGAGGAACTTCTGTTTCAAGGCAACAACCGAATAGTTTAACCACATTCCTATGATTGATCTGCGATAATATAACAACCTCGTTGATAAACTGATCAAGTTTGTCTTCATCAACAACTTTGGACTTCTTAATAGCTACAACTCTTCCGTCAGTCAACATTCCTTTGTAAACCGTTCCTTGGCCTCCTTGCCCAAGAATTCTGTTCACATGATAGTAATCGGTTGCAATTTCCAGCTCTTTGGAACCGAATAACTTAGTTTGCTCAACATGTGATTCTGTGGAAGACAGTTGTTGCTCAAGTAATAAACCACCATTTCTCTGGAAATTTTTCTGTTTCATCATCTTAGTTTGTCGTCTCTTTACTAATTTGTATGACAACCACGAACCCAGAAGTAATAACAACAACCCCAGCCCTGATCCAACACCTGCTGCATACACGCCCATTATTAGATTGAACTTTTATGCTATTTATTAATAACTTCCACAACCAATTACTGGAAATTAACAATTTGATTTCAACTTACCAACGAAAATCCCAAACTGCAATGATTTCACAGGATTACCGATGCAGCTTTGCCCATTTCTCCTTCCATCGCCGAGGTAACCTTTGGGACAAATACATGTATAGTTCCCCTCTGTGTTCTGGCAAGTACTCATACTTACGCAATCATTGAGGCTGGGATCAGCACATTCATCGTTGTCTGTGAAAGAAAAATCAAATTGACTTCAGTTAATTAAGAGTGAATGATTTTATAAATACCGGTCATAAGTAATTAATATATAACAAACCTAGGCAACCGTTTGAAAGATAGGGATTGCCATGGAATCCGACAGTGCAATTGCAGCGATATCCATATTGCTCATCAAATTCAAGGCACTCACTATTTTTATCCTTACAAGCATAAGTTGTTTGGTTCCTTTTAGCTTCTGCACAAGTGTTGTTTCCAATTATCCAATCAAAAGCAACTGGAAACGTCTCAATTGTTTGCAATTTTGCAAGATCCAAAGAATTAAAATTATAGAAACCATCTTCAACAACAAATGCATAGCTACAAGGGTTGAAGTCTAGGACATTCGAGTGGTTGTCAGAGCTTTCCAGACCAATAAAATAAGTATACGTGCCTTTTGGAATAGAGAGTTGACAGCAACCAACACCAGAACAAGATCCATTCGCTATAGAATAATTTGAGTAACATATAGAAGAACAACCACTACGGAACGTGTACTTTTTGGGATTTAGATAACCTGTCAATCTGGCATAAGTGTTACAACCAACAGCAATGAACTTGTTATGAGAATAAGAGACCGTGAATAATAAACTTCCCAATTCGACTTCTAATATATTGCTGGAGCCATTTCTCCCTTGTTTGTCATAGCACTCGTACCTTGCTGCAGTAGAAATTTTGAATTGGCCATCAAGTGATATGCTGAGGACTGGATAGTTTATAAAATAACGCTGCATAAACAGGGTATTAGTTGTGGAGTTACAGGTGAGTAAGAACGAATCATCATCAACAGTATTAAGGTAGCAACCTTGCTGAGTGCCAAATGGGTAAGGGATGGTCATGTTTCCGCATCTATCTGGGCAACCAGGTTTTGCAATTGGCATATTTGCTGCTGCGGATAATGCTAATAATAGAGAAATTTGCAGAACCAAAAGATTTTCCAGAGTGATCATTTTTGTTTTGAATGTTTACAGCTTTATTTTTCCTTGCTCTGTTTCTTCAGTTTACTAGTATGATCCAAAATTAAGAAAAAAAGATGGGCATGACCTTTGATTTGGCAAGTCAAATACGTGTTGCACAACTAGCCAATTAAATGTGTTCTTAATTTTTCATTCAAAATTAGGTAAACACCCATTAATATTTGGTTGAATATTCAACACTTTGAAGGCTAAAGAAGCCTCGTGCAGTGAATGAATAAAGGCAGCCCGTTGAGAGAGATAAATGTCTCCAAGAGAGTGTCTCAAAATGTCTCGTGATGTTAACGCAAAGCCTAAATGGGAGGCCACCGCAATATGTGAGGTATTAATGTGAGTGTGTTGAAGTTTTGTACAGAGTGAGAGCTAGAGGTAAAATATAGAGTTTGTATTTTTGTTATTGTACACTCCTATTACTGTAGAAAATACAGTGGGTTGAATGGTGCTGGGTTTGATGAGCTTAGCTATGGGTTGGCTAAAGCAACTTCAGATCCAAGTGGGGAGAATATCATCGCATGCACTATAGCAGAGATATCAAAACCGAGCATCCCTCGTCATGAGGTGCTAGTAACTCAAACCAACGTGGGCCAAAGAGAGCCGGAGTGGTTTGAACCGATCAAAGAGTGCTTGCTGAGCTCAACATTGTTAGAGGATGATCTGGAGGCACAGAAGATTGCGAGAAAATCTTTCCAATATGCAATGATCGGGGATTAGTTGTACAGAAAATCATTGTCTATATATTGCTCGTCATCTTATCCTCGCACCGATGAATATAGCCGTTGATAACCTAAAGTGCTGAATCCTGGTTGCACGATGCCCATTCCTACTTCATTGGGGGCTTAAGGACTTACAAATACAAATTTTTATGCAGTAGAATGAAACACGATTAGGTAATCGATCCAAATCCATTGAATGTGACGAAACAATAAAAGTCAACTCTTCCAAAAAAAACTTTTGGAATACACTTACACTAAGGAATTTTAGGAACAATAGAATCGATAATAATTAAACCATATTGAATTCGGTTAAACAACAAGAAGAAATTATTCTAAAAATCCTAGAATACGCTCAAACTAAGATAATTCAAAACCAATAATAAGATGCATCTTATTAGACTAAATTTTTCATTGATAAAAAAAATCTAAAAAATATATTACACCATGCCTTTTCATAGGAAAATATTCTAAAAGTAATTAAATTCATATATAACTAAAACTCCTAAAAAAAAAGCATAAAACTCCTAAATTGTTAAAATTTATATTACCTGCCAAATGATACATTCTAACAAATTCACTAGGATTAATTTGTAACTTGGGCAAGACCATGTGTCGTATTCCATGGGGAGCAAACATATAGAGTAAGAGTTTTTCTAGTACACAGCATAGAGATGACCTTGTTATATAATTTAGATTTTGGTCATTATATTGTCAATATCTTGATAAACTAAAGTGCTGAAATATAAAAATGTATATAAATGTATAAAAACACAAGCTCAATCCATTCATATGACATTCCAAGTTCTTCTTCCAAGCAAAACATGTCATAACTTAATTAAGAACATAAATCCCAAATATCCTTAACCTAATACCCCCAAGATCTCCTTTCGAACTCACTTGGTTTCTAGAATAACTCTACTCAATTCGCTAGTAAATCCATCTTAAGCAACTCTAATCTACATTAATCAAATTCAAGAATATAACAAGTACTACCCTTGACGTACTACCTATCTTTGTTTGGTCTCAATCATAGTATGTGTGTGCAAGTGCTCGATTATAACTATTTCACCATTAATTCCATGATAGTCATAGCTATGTAGTAATTATGACCATCACTTACATAAGATTAAGCACCCATACACAAAATTAATAAAGAGTTAAGGAAATACATACATGTTATGGAAGATCTCAGTGAACTACTTACTAGGCGAACTCTTGCTTGCTAGAAATTAATAACTCATAAATAAGGAAAAGACCAAATGCATCATTACCCCTCTTAACTTGGTAACAAAATCTAGATGCTACCTCGTCATTGCAAAAGGACAAGATACCCCTCTCAACACGGAAAAAATGAATAACTTAGTCCCATCAACGCCACGTGTTAAAATATGGTTGGTTTAATTTTTCAAAGATGCAATTTTTCTATTTTTTCTATCTCCAACCAAAAGTTGACACGTGAAATTGAGTGAGAAAATTGGTGCATTCTTGCCAAGTTAAGGGGGGTATCTGGTCCTTTTGCATGTTGAGGGTGACATCCAGGGTTTGGAGCAAAGTTGAGGAGGGTAATGATGCATTTGACCAAAGAAAACATACTAATTAATATTAATTAAGCTAACATTACAAGAAAGGAGGAAAGAAAGTAAAGAGGAGCATTTTGAAATGGAAAATAGATGGGGTTTGCATAGCTTCAACAAAGATGGAGAGATAAGAAATGAGAAAAAAAAACTTTTGTCCCCATTATTATGTCCCATACTCTCTCCCTCGTTCAATCTTTGCAATTTGTGTATATATAATACATGTGGCAATGAAAATTTTTTTTCAAAATTGCAAGTAAATTAAAAAAGGGAAAAAAATTTGAACATGTGTCGAAGATTAAATAGGGGTACAGAGTTGGGGACAAGGGGACAAAATAATTGGTATATAAGATCCAAATCCTAAGAAAATTTCTTTTAAAAGAAATACTAAAATATTCAAAATTTCTATAATAGAAAGGGAAATACAAGAAAACCCCCGCTTTTGGTAAAATATTTTCTTCTTGCATCTTTTTATCTTTTTTCTTCCTTTTTATGCATCGCATTTGATGATTTTTCTTCAATTTTGTGTTTTCTTCTATATTTCATTTTTCTAATGATTTTCTATTTTCACTCTGTGTTCTTGTTAATCCGGATCATGATTCATTTGTTCTTTGTTTTTATAGATCTTGATTCAGTTTTTTTTGCTATTATTTGAGTTTTGTTTATGTGCTTTTGAAATTTTCTATGTTGCTTTTCTAAGTTTCAATAGAGAAAATTGCTATTTTGGTGAGCTATGGCGGAGTGTGGTCTGATGAATTCAAATTCCTTAATTATAATTCATGTGGTGTAATTGCTAATAAGAATGTCAATCTCACATATTTCAAACGAATAATAATAGAGAACGTTAATCTTGGAAACAATCAAAGTATTATTAAGTTTCGGTTTTAGATTTCACATTCAAATTGTCAAATGAATATATGTAGTGAAATGTCTCTTGGTTTCTTTCTCTATTTAAGAATTGAGAGTAACAATCTTTTAAATTATCTTGTTTTTGTTTCGACATGCTCTAATATATTGGATATGAATGAAGGTATTGAATTCTCTCTTTTTCCTTTTCCTTTGATTTGTATTGTTCTCTTTCATTATGCTATAAGAGTTGTAAATCTGTTTTACTTTGAGTTATACTTTGTATAATATCCAATATACTAGGTATAATGTATGTTATATACCAAGTATAACACATATTATACGTAGTGTACCATGTTATAAATTTGTTTTAATAGCTTATGATACTAGTTTTTGATTTCCTATATTATTTATGGAGATGATTATGAAGATTGTGACATTCCTATGAATGATAATTCATATGAAGAAGATGATTTAAAGCTTGTGGAACACCATGGTATGATGGATTTAAATCTTGAAAAAGATAATCTTTCTATATTTTTGAGAAATGTTGGAGAAGGTGTTTTTGAAGAGATGTATAGCTCTTTTGTTGATGTAGAAGATGATCTTATGGCAGAGCTTGTTCATATTTGTGAAAATATATCCAGTTTGGTAAAGTTGGACAAGTTTTTATAGACAAAGCTATTTATCTTTTCTGCTATCTATATAAATTTCCAATTCAAGTTTGTAAAATCATATTTCAAACATTATTAGATTCATCTTTTTTTTTTTAAAAATAGTATTGATTCATTGCATTGATGATGATTGCTCTTGATTTTTCAAGGAGTCATGTGGGAGAAATACTAGGTCTTTTGTTTTTAGGAATTTTTCTAGTGAGCATACATGTAATGTTGATACTAGAAATTCGAAAAGAGGTAGGTCACTAGATCTATTGTTTCCAAATTTATTAAAGACTTGTTTTTAAGAGAGAAGATGATATATAAATCAGGTAATATCATTACAGATATAAGAAATAGATTAGGCACTGAAATCACTTATCAAGATGTGGTCTTAGTTGATGTTCAAATTGTACAATCCACAACTAACATTAGATAAAACATGCTCAAGAGGAAAAATAGTTAATTACTTTCACTTACAAGAATTTAAATGTGCAATATGATGATTGTTGATGAAATGGAAGGAAACGCATGAATAGAAACTAGTTATCATCAATTAAGCAGGATAAAAGAAAATAGTAATACCGAGGCCCCTTGATACCGCAGTATGCCGGAAAACCATATTCTTACACTAAATTACTTTGATCATAAACTAGATAGAAGAAAACTGATGTTATTGAAATCTATTGACATCGCAACATTAAAAAAATGCACCCAAAAATCTTAGAAATCGCAATCTCTAAGTGTTACAAAGAGGAACATAAGAACATATTCTTATTCAATATTTATCATCAACAAAAACTATTTATTACAATAATATCAATGTCTTTATATAGGCAAATTGTTGAAAAAGAAATGAAACTAATATATGATAGAAATCATAAATTGAATAAACATCCTAAATAAGTAATCTTGAAACAATTTATAAAAATAAATATATTTCCAATTTAAAATATTCTAATTAAGGAAGATATCGATTATAAGAAAATATAAAATTCTATACATAACAAGAAATTTTTACTTAGTTGAATTATTGCGCTAGTTGACTTCTAATCTGCATCATTATCCTTTGGTTGAACAAAATTCGTCCTCGAATTTCATGTTAATTAATAGAAAAAGAAAAAAATTTCTATCATTTTCTTGTTACTTTTTTCACCGTGTTTAACCTTTTTAACAAAATAGAAAAAATACATATTAAAAGTAAAGAATAAATACAATCCTGACCGATGCAATAATGTGGTGGTCAGCTCCTCAACCTCGACTATCTTAGCAACACTATACATCATTCAGTGCCTTAGTGTGCTTTAGGCTCTGATTACCAACTGATGCAACAGAAGGAAACACTTGAATAGAAACTAGTTATCATCAATCAAGCATGATATTGGAAGGTAGCAATATCGAGACCCGTTGATACTGCAGCATACTGGAAAATTATATTCTTACACCAAATTCCGTTGATCATACACAAGATAAAAGAAAACTAGTGTTATCCAAATCTATTGACAACACAATATCAAAAGAAACAATTCATCTAAAAACCTTAGAAATCAACAACCTCTAAGACTTGTTGGAAAAACATAAGAAACATATTATTATTCAAATATTCATAATAAAAAAAAATATCAATTACAATAATATCAATGCCTTTATATAAGTAAATTGATAAAAAGGGAATAAAACTAATAAATAATAAAAATATAAATTGAATTAACTTTTGAAATAAATAATCTTTAATAGGAAATGATTTAAATTAAATTTTCTATTTAAAATAATTCTAATAAGGAAGATATCAATTACAAAATTTATAAAATTCTATTCATAACAAGAAATTTTTTCTTAATTGAATTATTACTCCAGTTGACTTGTAATTTGCATCAATTGTAATATCATCTGTTCGATTTTCATGGTTCAGATATCAATTATAAAGAAGTATAAAATTCTATCCATAGCAAGAAATTTTTTCTTAGTTGAATTATTACTCCAGTTGACTTGTAATTTGCATCAATTGTAATATCATCTGTTCGATTTTCATGGTTCAACCACAGTTTGTATGACTCTCTAGCAATGGCTCCGCATGCATCTCTAGGATCTTTATACCTTGCCACCTACAAAGAAACAAAACATTTGTAGAGAAAAGAATCAACAGCAATACCAAACTTGATTAAATTTCATTCAAGAAAAACGAAAGCATTAGTTATGCACTAACTTCAGCGCATTCGTAAATGTTCAACCCCCACCACCATATCCCGAAAAATAGCATAGCTCAGTTGGTAGTAAAATAAAATCCTAGCATCTAGCACTCGAGCTAACTTTTCCTCTAAAGTTATTGTGTGTACATGATAGCATGTGCCAAGTCCTTGAAATTTCACTCAAAAGCTGGAATCTTTTGGAAAAATCTGCAATTCATTGGTCCCGATTTTCAGAAAATGGAACACTTTTGTTTTGTCATAACTCTAGAAACACGAATAATTAATCTCGAAATGCAGTATATGGAAGCTTCTTAGTATCTGTCGATCAGAAAATGAGTTGATAATAAGGCAGCCGACACATCAATGCTGAACTTAAATAGCATAAAAATGCAAATCCAAATTATATGTCAAAGAAATTTGCAACGAAAACATGAAGGTAACTGTCTTAAGCATATTTCATTAATTTCAAATTTTTATAATATATTGTTGAAATAATACCTAAAATAATTAAATAGTGGTTATATTTTATTTTATTAATTTCAAATTTCTATTTATTAGTATAGTTAGTAGAGTATTAAATGGTGGTGATGCAATTAGTGGAATCATGTAGTGTTTTAGTGATAGTAAAAGGTCTTGTTAATTTATTTTATATGCCTATATAGAGGCTAAGTATTGTGTTATGCGAATAGAAATGAAATTACCAATGAAAGTATATTGTATATCATTTTATTGTTTCATTTAATTTTTCATCCTCTAAATTTTCAACAATTGGTATCCGAGTCTAAATAATCTTACGGGACTTGTGTGGATGAGCAACCAAAGTTTTTGGAGTGATGTTGGTGAGATAGTGCACGAAAAAGATGTTCGAAAAATGTGCATCAACAAATGTGATTACAATAAGAAGTCCTTCATAAATTTGGGAAGGGAAGTTCTTCACCAAAATGATAATATGGATATGGAGAGATGGTGCTCCATAAATGAATTTTTTTAATTTCTTATTTTTACATATTCAATTATTGAAGAAAATGATTCAACAATTGAAAGTTGGAGAGAAGTGCTCCAATATTTGAGGGTTTGAGAGAAGTGTTCCAATAGTTGAAGATTGGTGAGAAGTGCACTATTAAAAGTGAATGAAGAAAAGTGCTTCATTAGTTGAATGTTAGTGGCAAATGCATCAGCAAATTGAATGGTGACAAAACACATCATTAAAATAAGAGAGAAGTGCTTTTAAAATTTTCAGTTATTTTGGAATATTTAGACAAGGAGGAGTGTTTTATTAATTAGTTTAGCTCGTGGAGTATTAAATGATAGTAATGCAATTAGTGGAGTCACGTAGTGTTTTAGTGAAAATAATGGATCTTGTTATTAGTTAATTTTATATACCTATATAAATAAAAGACTAAGTACTGTGTAATGTAAATATTAAATATCATTTTATTGTTTCATTTAATTTTTCCTCCTCCAATAACCAACATATATAACGAGTGCATAGATTACACTAATCATCAAATTAGTACAATAACGAACGAGCAGGTCATAAAATCGGCAAATAAAGACACAAGGATCTCAGTGGCATACCATATCAACAACAGTTTGGCTTGAGAGGAACTCATAAACACCATCACTTGCAACAAAAACAAATGGTTAGGCATTAGCCGAACAGCAGAAACCTCAGGTTCAACAACAACACCTATACTCTCTACTATACACTATTCCCCACACTTCTCGTAAATGGTTATTGTTGATTTGCTCACTATCTCCATGTTACTTTTCTTTTATTGTTTAGCTCCATCTCTCTAGGGTTTCTCTAGAGCTTGTGTCTTGCGCTGGCAAGGTCTGTTAATTTGTTTTCTAGTTCTGTTTAACTGGTGACGGTTATCAAAATTGAGTATACTTCAAGGAATATGGATATTGAAAGGATAGCGGAGGAAAATTGCAAACATTATTGATGAGTGTCGAGATCGCCAAAAATAAAAATTGGGCGCAAAATAAGGGGTCGTATGCACAGAGAACAGTATTATACAAGTGAATCTTGGTTGAATGACTAGGTAGAATGACCGGATTGTAATATTTGTGAGTTGAGAGTTGAAAACTAATTAAAAGCAGGTAAAGTAGTAATAAAAAAACTGGCTCAACCAATTCAAGGAAAACCATGTATCATAGTGATCATAGGACGAGGGATAAATTGTACCGGGACTTAGGTTTAGTTATACTAGCGCTCTGCACCGTACAAAGTTAACAACTCTTCCTTACTTCGTATGGAGACTGTGCTACGCGCCTCAATCACCTTCTTACCTACCGTGACTCTCAACGTTGCGCCAAAGAGCTCGCAGGAAATTAGCAATAAATATTAGAATAGCCTAAAACCTAATCGACAGGTAGTGAGACTCTCAACAAGCTTTCTACAGCCTAAATCCTTGGATTTGTTCATTGATTATTTCAAACCTCTTTTTTGTTCCCCCAGCGAGCATTGAACAAGTCATAAGGGTTCCACTATCGGGAGGAGTTGTTGAACTATTGTTGTTGCATGACTTGTTGTTGAGATTGTCTTGGGGTACCATTTATTGCAGAAGTCTTAAAGTGACCTAATTTTGTGGATCTTGTTCTTGTTGACGATCATTATTACCCCATCTCAATGCATGATTATCTCTTCAAGTGGTCTGATTCTTTGTTAAGGTGGAACATATGTCTGCATATTCCCATAGTAACCCATTGCGTGGACTTGTTCAAATTTTAGATCACCAATACATTACTTTCATCTATTGCATGGTCACTAGTGCAGAAATGGCTTTTGGGGACAGTTTTTTTTGGCTTTTCCGGACGGTTTTGAACCGTCCGCACAAGCTGCGACGCGATTGATAAGCATTAATGCGGACGGTTTCAAACCTTCCGGAATAAGGAGCATTGTGGACGGTTCTTTTAAAGGAACCGTCCGGAATGCTATTTAAAAAATGTTTTGCTCTGGTTTAGAGCAATACGGACGGTTCTATTAAAAGAACCGTCCGGAATGAGCATTCCAGACGGTTCTCTTAAGAGAACCATCCGAAATGTTGAGTCAATAGGGACGGTTCTTTTTAGAGAACCGTCCTAAATGCCCTTTTTTTTTAAAAAAATAATTTTTTAACTTCATTTAAGAGCTACATAAATTGGATTGAAGGGAGCCCTGTACTTTAGCTGTGTCTTGAATAAAACAATGTGATCACACAACAAAAGAACAAGGTTCCTTAAAAGAAAGGAGTCAGAAAGACAAACGGCATACATAGTGTTATATTTATCAGGTAAAATTTACATGATTTAGGTCTGAATAAGTATAGAGAACAATCAGCAATCACATCAAAACACAAAACTTAATCTAACTACTCCACTAACAGAG
>CATIWQ010016162.1:0-31599 GCA_949673415.1 Euphorbia schlechtendalii
GTATTGCGGACGGTTGTTACGTAACAACCGTCCGCAATAACCCTTAATTATCCGCTCCGTCATTCCGTCATACTTTTACGGACGGTTTCTAGTATAACCCTCGCAAATGGTGCGTCCCAATAAGCCATTTCTGCACTAGTGCGCACTAATACCATAACACATACTAATATAAAGACAATGCGAATGGAAATTTATCATAATTTAGACATAGAAAATTTTATAATTGAAATTTTAACTGCTATGCATTATGCTGTAGACTTGAGAAGAGTTTATTTTACTATTGTAAGATCTACATAAGTACGTTATAAAAGATTTAAACTTAACTAAATTAGATACAAGATAAGGTGTTATACAAGACAACTATTAAACTAAAATGGATATATAATTGGAAAGTCTTAGAGTTGTTAGCTAATTACCCATTAACATATAATAAGGATATTAATCAACATATTATAAGCTAGTTGAAAAGCATTACAAATAATAGAATTAAAAGATAGACAAGTAATGGTACAACATGACAGGTTGAATTCTAGTGACAAAGATAGGATAGAGTCACAAAAAAGAATTATAGAATTAGAAGAAGAATTAAAACCTTATTAGATGAAATAAAAATACATAAACAAATAATAAGTGAAAGCTACAAGATCATTAATGAGTTACTTAATGGAAGACAATAAAGAAATAAAGGATAAAAATATGTTTTATCAGATGGATAGTTATGAAGGAGGTGTTAAGAATATAAGATATATTGCACAAAAACATGAGGATAAGATATTAAGTTTCAAATCGGATATTTACAACAAAATGGTTTGATAGAAACAAGAACATAAGATATTTACAACAAAATGGTTTGATAGAAACAAGAACATAAGATATATTGCACAAAAACATGAGAATATAATAGATACAACTACTATTAATGGTAGAGAAAGAATTAATTTGATAACGGAAGAAAACATTAAGAGAGAACTATCAAAATTATCATATAGAGAATCTAAAAAATATAGGAATATTTATTTTGGAGGAATAGAATTTACGATAAAGGCATATTTTCAGAAAAATATAGATACACCAATTCAAATATATATATATTTGATGAAAGAATTTTAGATAAATTACATCCCGTAGAAATAATGCGTCTCCCTGAAAGGTAAAAGATTAAGACGGGAGAAAATTTCGGTGGCTCCCACCCCTCTTTTATTAAGTAAAAATCCAATTCTCAAGATTAGAATGAAATATAATCAAAGTTTAGTTACAAAGCAAATCCCTTGAATTTACAAAGATATCCGAGGATGAAAAGGAAAACGAATGTCTTTTACATTGAAAAATAAACCAACATAAATAAATGCTCTTTATGAATATGTCCTCTGATCCAATAGTTCCCTCGAACACGAATTTGTTCAAGAAATGATGAACCAAAAGGAAGCGTCAAAGTCTTGATATAAGCCCAGCCGAAAGTATGATTTCCAAATCTCTAAAAAACTCATCAAATTGTGGGATGGGTGTTGGCACATCCAGCCATCTCAAGAATTCATGCAAAACATGGATACTACTATTTTAAAAAAACATGGATACTACTATAGCACTGTAACAACACATGATCAAGAGTTTTCGGTTCATTGCAAAAATGACAATTAGCAAAGTCAATCGTAGTGCAACTGCACGAGAGAAGATCTCGTTGCAAGTTTACCGTGGAAGACAAGCCACCCAAAAAATTTAATTTTTGGTAATAAACATGACCTCCAAATGGTATTAAAGTCTTGACAAGGTTAGGGCCATCTAGGCAATTCAAAAAAACTGATGCAGAATGAGAACGTAGTGTATTTACGATCATCGCCAACATCCTAAACAGTATTGTTTACTACCGACTGGAATTGCAGCTGTTGCAAATTAACATTTGTAGAGGCTTAAAACGGGTGGAAAATGGATGGATTTGAGGAATGAATCTAGGCCTTTAGTTGCTTGCATCTCTCCTTTGCCGAAATCTGAAGAGACCGCTTCAAAAATGGTCAAGAGTTAGCGGTAATTGAGAATAAAAGGTTGCACCCCGCCATTACCGAGGATGCCTTCGTACTGCACATAATAAGGAGGTCCGGAAAAAGTGATGCTAGTGGTTGGTTTGATGTCAAATTGTCAATGTCAAAATGAAGTTCGAATCTTGTTAGCGATGTTGATATGGATGTTGGAGTAAATGTGTTGCCAAAAGACATAATTTTGTGCGCAACAATAGACAATGTTCCTCCAAATTGATGATAATCTTTGCGTTTCGGTTTTGAAGTGGTTATTCCATGATTCTAAGCCATATGATGAAACACAAATAGAGTATCAAATTGAGTCGCAGTCAACCTCCCTCATTTTCCACAACCATTTGCAAAGTAGGCTACAATTCGTCAAAGCGAGCTCACGAATATTTAACCCCAAAGGTTTTTCAAGAAATTTACTATTGCTCAACTTACCTTACAAATCTCATTGACGTTTGAGTCTCCATGCCATAGAAAATTCCTTATCAATGTTAGAGCTACATTAACTGAAGATGGTAGCTTTAAAGTTGACAACAAGTAGATAGAAAGAGAACTAAGCACCGATTTGATTAGAACTAATCATTAAGCATATGAAAGACATCAGCCTTTCTAATTCGATAATCGATTCTTGAATTTTGCAATTAGAGGGTCCCTACAAATTATTGAAGTGTGGTTCAGGCAACGTGGCTCTCCAAGGTATGTAATTGGAAATTTATTGATACAGTAACCAAAAATGGTGGCACATGATTCCTTGAGTGAGTTCGAAACATTAATTCCCAATAGAAAACTTTTATGATAATTAATTCTGAAATTCGAGATCCATTCGAAACATTTCAGAATCCTCATGAAATGAGCAATTAAATTCAAATCAGCATGTAGAAAGCAAAGTGTATCATCCGCGAATTGAAGCAAAGAGATGTCTAGTGAGGAGGCTTACTTGAAACTTGGGAGCAGCCCCGCTGTAATACTCACGTCGATCAATTGCTTGAGGCCCTCGACTACTAAGATGAAGACAAAAGATGATAGCGGGTTGCCTTGTTTAAACCCCTGTGCAAATTAATCTGTGTGATCAGTAAGCCATTGATGAGAATCGACGTACTCAATTTTTTTCTGTAATTAGCTAATCAAGAAATCCATTTGTTATTGAATCCCATACGTAAGAGGACCGTGTCAATATAATTCCAGGATACGCAATCAAATGCTTACTAGAAATCTAGCTTCAATAAGAGACATGATCGGTGGGAACGGTGGATGCTATTTATGATTTCTAAGGCTAGGAATGAACAATCGTGGATGCTTTGACCCTTTATAAAAGTGAATTGGTTTTGGACATAACATGAGGTAGAATTGGTTGTAAGCGCGAAGCTAAAAGCTTGGCTACAATTTTGTAGACACCGTGAATTAGCACGATCAGCCCGAAGTTTGTCAATGAAGCCGCCCTAGGGACTTTCAAAATCAAAACCTTGAGGGATCCTTTTATTGTCAATGGCATCTTTATGTTGCGTGAAAATCATGTAAAAGATTCATGATGTCAGGTTTTAAACCATCCCAAAAGTGCTGTAGAAATAGAAATTAAAACTATCGAGTCTTGGTGATTTATTTTCTCCACAATCCAAAATACAAATTTAAACTTCATCATCGGTAAATGGAGTGGTCAAAGATTGATTATGACATTCTGAAACCTTCATTAAGTTCAAGTGACGTAGCAAAATGGTATAATTGGGGTAGCAGCAAAGACGTTTGAATAGAAGTTGCGGGCGACGTTGGAAATGTCCTTAATGCACAAACTTAGTCTACCATTTACTTTCAATTGCAAAATTCTGTTATGACGATAATGGGCTATTACCACACAATGATAAAATGAGCTATTATTGTCTCCTCAGATAGTCCAAGAGACCTGGGCTTATTGATGATAGAGGTTCTCGAGATTATTGTGAAGGCGATGGAGTTCTGTTTTGGCCAGCTACAGTTGGAACCGAAGTTCGGTTGGTAATGGGTGGGAGGCACTACTACAAGTGAAGTAAAGTACCCGAGATTCTTGCTCCTTAATTCGACGCTCGATGTTGTCATAATGGGTCGCCATTGTTTAATATCCATCTCTAATAGGCAAAGATTTAAGGCCACATTTTTGTTCCCGTGAGAATTCTTGATCGAAAACCAACATGAATTAATAAAATGTAGGAACTCCCGATTGTCCCACCATAAATTAAGTGAATGAAAAGGCCTTTTTTCGGGGGTGGGGGATGGTCGGGTTTGGAAGAGAATGAGCAAATGATCCAATAAAGCCGAATCTAAGTCGAATAGTGACATGTTCGGCCATAAATTGGAAAAATTCAAGCTTGATAGTACCTGGTCAATTCTCGAGAATGAGACACTATTATGCCATGTGTAATTTCTCCCATACAATGGCAAGTAGATTAATTCCCGTCGCGGATAAAATCTTGGAATGAAGCCATGGTTGATGTTGCTCTACCACCAGATCTTTCGGCGGAGTCGAGAACCTCATTAAATTTATCACAAAATCAATAGATTATGGTATTGTCGGGTGAATGAAATTAATTCTTGCCATAGTGAATTATGAAGTTCACCATCTGTTGAGGCGTAGATAGCGATGATATGGTATTCCTCTTGAAGTTCTGAATATTTAAAGATAACCCATAGCTTTGACGAGTGAATTACCGAACCGTTGATCAAAGCCAAATTCCTTGAAAATAGAATGCCACCCCATAGACCATTAGAAGGAACATTAAAAAAGCTATGGTTGTTGTGCCCCCAAAAAGAACGAATAACAAAATATGGAATAATATTTGCTTTGGTCTTGATAAGTACGAGAATGCTAATGTTCAATCTTCGAATACTCAAATGCACTAGCCTTTGCTTTGCATTGTTTGGAACCTCTCCACTATAATTCTAACAAAAAAGGTTTAAAGACATAAGAAGAATTGATAACCTTGCATAAGGCACATCCCTTAGGATGTCGGGACTGAATCCATGGTAGATAAGATAACATCCTTATACCTTTCCTTAAATAAACCAAGTTTTTACCCACATCAAAAGTCATTGCAGTTTCGTTAAATGAACCATAGCGAGAGAGTAGGATAACCCGATTCATGTTATGAATGTCAAGTTTAGAAGAAGACCCTTTACTAGCTTGTGAATAGGCCATAAAGTTCTTGCAACTGTCTTTGGAAATAGCGGCTACGCTATCTCGGTAAGTCACTAATAAATCTCTGCTATCCCTGGAATGGTCTACCGTGTGGTCGCAAATTGGAGCTGTCAAACTTGTACTTCTATCCCTAGGTGTCATGCTTCTACCTTTAGATGCAATGACAGCGCTATTTGTTAAAAACCTGCTATCTCCATCGGAAAAATGGGCTACTACATCATTGCTGCCCCTGGAGTTACCAATGACGTTGTCCGCGTTATAGTCCCTAGTAGCTGCTGCCAAACTGACATGTAACGGGGCTACCAAACTTGCAGAATTTTCACCATCAGAGCTCATCGCAACCCATTGGTTTGACTGTGACTAGGCTACACTACGATCGCCCATTTCTAAAAGCAGTCCCTCGACATCATTGGTCTCATCCGAGCAAGAAGTATCGGTGCTGCCCCCAACATGATCGTAAGCTACCACTTGCCTATAGTACACAAAAATGTTATGGCTAGTCTCATTAACCTTCAATTAAAAGAGTGATTTGCAAAACCGAAAGAAGCCAAAACGAGACAAGACACCACATCCAACCACGCCGGGGAATCAAAATCAAAATCAACATATATTAAACATCCTAATAAAGCTGCTAATTACCGTATCAAAGGTAGAGAAATCATGGTTTGAGGGATTCCCATAAAGTCCACATAAACCAAGCATTTCATGGGAGCAAAGTCAAGTTTAATAGCCGAAAACTTGGAAATATGGTCAATCAAAAAGTGTGAATCGTTATCAAGAAATGTAGCCAAAGCATCCATAAATAAGAAAGCGAAAATAGTATGATCACCACCTAATGGCGTAATGAATTACTACAAAGTTACGTTCCTTTACTAAATCAAAAAGTCTCGGAATTGATGCTATGTTACGTACCTTAACCATGCATGAGTAAGGGGTCCCATTCGCTTTTGAAAAAGAGTCATTAATTTGCACTAAGTAGGAGGATTCCTTACTCAACACAACCTCTGCATAGGAATGAACATCTCTTGGTGAATCACGGAAAGGTGTTTTATTGGCATTAGTGTTCGAACGGGTTGGGGCAGGTGCAATTATCGGCTTATGGAGACCATATTTTGATTTTAAGGCGCGAAGTCGGATGTTTCCAATGAAAACAGAGTTGAGGTGACAGAGAGCTTCATGAACGGGAACAGAGCCATCAAGGGATACGAAACCGAAGTTAAGATTTTTGGTGTTTCTCCATCTTGCTACAAAGACTTAGCTGGTTACCCTGTATTTTGCAAAAATCGAGCACATAGCAATCATGTCATGCGTGTTCGGGAAGTTCTCAAAATAAGCTTTTTGTAGGTTAGGGTTTTGAGTTTCATGCCGTTGAAGTTTTGGGCATGTAGTGATAGCAAAGGTAGAGGGGTCAGGGTCAGGGTCAGGGTGGGGGTTGGGATGACGGTGGTAAAGGGAGGGCAGGTTGGTGGTGATCAGACGGTGGCGGTTTAGGGGAAGGCCTCGGGATATTGGGGTGCCGCCATTGGCTTAGGGTTTTTCCGTTACAAGTATCATACTTTATAAGCTCAATTTTATGGTTGCAAAGGCTGAGAAATGAGTTGATCCTTTGGGAACAATTTACAAGATGCTTTGATTTTGGTAGTAAAAGGAAATATAATTTAGCATAAGCTTAAATTTACAATTCAACCAGATTGTAGTATATCGTTACAAGATAAATATAAAGATTTAGCTTTAAATTTATATTACAAATTAGAAGAAATAAAAAAGCCTACAGGAAGTAAAGTAATTAGTATAGAAACTAAGATGATATATGTACTAACTGGCAATCATCATGTAACAAAACAACATGAAATGAATATTTTAGTACCAAAATTGTATCAAGAAATATTAGAACCAAGAGAACACAAGTAATATCTATGATAACCATACCAGAAGAAATTTGCATGGATTTTGATTCTTGAAGAATAAGACCAATTCAAAGATTAGTACCTAAGATAGAAGAAGCAAGATTAAGTTTTAGAAAAGAATTAATAAGACAACCAAGAATTTTAGATTTAAATGAATACATATGAAGATAAGTTAAAAATAAAAGTATTATTATTTAATGATATAATAGCTTATGAATGTATAGCTAAAATAAATAAAGGAGGAAATGGTTTAATACATATAAGTAAAGTTAGTGAGAAAAAATGTGAGTCAATAGAGCCCCAAATTTACAATTGTCCAAATAGTACTAGAGAAATAATAATAACAAAGAGGATTGAAATAAGATTTAAAGTTCAAGTTTAGAATATGAGAAATTAGTAGGGGGTAACTGAATATGACTATACTTATGAGTTATTATTAGGATACGATTTTTTAAATAAGATAATTTATGAAATTAATAATAACGGAATTCAAATAGAAGATCAAAATAAAGTTAGATTTATTAATAAAATATGAATATACAACAAACAATGGAAAAGGAAAAGAAGAAACTAAAAGCTCTAAGAACTATGATGGTAGAATCGGTTATTGAATCCCAAATAAAATATTTAGAAATAGAAGAAACACAAGGTTAAAAAAATGAAATAGAAAAACTAGAATCTATATTTAGAACTCTTAAGAAAAAATGGATAAAACGTGAAGAATGATGGGTAGAAAGAGTTTATACTAATGATTGATATTGGTGAAAAATTAGATCAAATGTGGACTGAAATTATAAATAAAGAACAATTAAAAAATATGTCTACATTAATAAATCAGATACATGAAACTATAAAAGAAAGTCAAGAACAAACACAAGAAATGTTGAAACAAGAATTAACAAAATTGTGGAATACATCTGAAATACCAACATTTAAAATAATAATAGAAATATTAAATCTTTTGATGGCAAATATAGATAAAAGAAAACGAGTATTGGAAGAAAGTAGTTCAAGTATTACATTGAAAGTAAAAAAAATCCAGAAATTGTACCTAGAAATGCATGGAGAAGAAGTGAAGAACCAATAATGATGGATATAAGTGAAATAAAACAAAGAATACCAATAAAAGTATATAATACTTTAGATACCTTAGCAGATTTACATAAGAAAGGAAAAATTCTAATGGCGAAACAAGAACATGGTGTAGTAACATTTCTTAAGAATCATACACAAGAAATAATAAAAAAAGAAAAATATAAATATGAACCTTTAAAGAATAAAAAAAGGTAAACATAAAGCATATGATGAGAAAGGAAATACATCAAACGAGTTGAATTATTTAAAATTAAAATTGAAAAACAAGATCAAGAAATAAAAGAACTAAAAAAGGAAAATATTAAATTAATAATGAATTCTAATGAAGAATGGTTAAAGAAATATAAAAAAATTTAGAAATAAGTTTAAAAATACTAAATGAAAACTAAAGGAAACAAAATCAGAATTAAAACAAACTAAATTTGAGTTACTTCAAGTCAGAGAAGAAATAAAAGATTTAAAAGATGAAATGAATGTCCTAAAATTAGTAGTTTCAAAATAAAAGGGAAAAATAAAGTCAATAAAGATAGTAATACTAGTGATGGTGATGAAAATAGTAAAAGTGAATCTGATAGTTCAAATAATCAAACAAATCAGATAAAAATTGCAAGTCCAACAAAAATAATAGGATATATAGAAGGAGAAGAAAAAGACAAAACAAATTTAATAGAAGAAAATAACCATATAATAAAGGCATTAGAAAAAATGAAAAATATAAATGCAATAATAGAAAACGAACTTGAAAGTGATGTGGAAAATAATGAATATGATAGGTCCAGAGAGTCAGATATAGAATCAGAAAATATAATAATTGAATATGCTAATAACTATCTAGAACAGAAAATGATAGACCTAAATTTAAAAGTAATAACTAAAAAGTTCTCCAAATTACCAAGACATATACTCATGAGCGTTGGAGTGATATGGTGGATGAGGAAGAGCAGCCCTAGGAGACGGTTAAACGAAGAGGACACAGGAGCAAAAGATCGAACAGCCGTGCATCATTAGACTCTTCAACATATAATGGACACCATCAATCGTGAAACTTGAGATCACCTTCACCAAGGTATTCTAAATGATCGTTCTTTATTGGAATTGGCGTGGCCTCCATAATAAAAATATGAGGTCTTATGTTCGTAACCTTGTTCATGAACATAAACCTTTATTTCTATGCTTGGTGGAGCCTATGGTTGCTTACGCTAGGATTAATTGTTCTTTCTGGAGAAGTATTGGCTTTGATTTATTAGCTATGAATGATAAAATGTTACCTTCCATGTGGATTTTTAAATCTGTTTCTTGTGGTCTTAATCCTACGATTAAATTTGCGATGGACCAAGCAATTTCTGTGCATGTTCGGTTGGTGGCATTAGTTTTAATATTGGGTTTGTTTACGCTAGTGTTCAAATGATATCGTGTGTTGATTTATATGATACTATTAATGCGAATATTAATTCGACTGATGACAAGTGGCTTTTGATTGGTGATTTTAATACGATTTTGGGAGCCCATGAAAAAAGGGGAAACATGCCGTCGCAACAATCTTGCAATGATTTCACTGCTTTCTTGGATGAGTCCGGCCTTGTGGAGCTAGTTATTATAGGACCAAGGTTCACTTGGTTCAACGGGAGATGTGGTTCAGCCAGGGTTGATTGTCGCCTTGATAGAGCCCTTGTGACTTCTGATTTGTCGAACTTGTGTTCTTGCAAATGTTCGATGTTAGCTAGACATTTCTCGGATCATCACCCGCTTTTGTTTGAGGGGAGGTTAACGCAATCAAAAATTTCTAGGTTCAGATTTCAATCAATGTGGATGACACATTTTGATTTAGAGAGAGTCATTAGGGACCACTGGTGTTCATCTTTTCCTAGGCTTCCGCTATCGCAACTGATTATGCATAAATTGAAAACTCTTCGCTCGATTTTGCGTACTTGGAATAAGGAAGTTTTTGGTAACCTCGAAATTAATATCATGAGAAGTCAGGAATCTTTGCTTCGGATTCAAACGCAAATTTCTACCAATGGCATTTTCGATGATTTGAACATTGAGGAGTTCGAGGCACATGCTCGGTTGGACCTTCACATTCATCAACATGAAATTTATCTGCAAGAACAGAGTGGTATACATTGGCTTAAGGAGGGTGATTGAAATTCGAGTTTCTTTCACTGGGTTTCGAGTGTTCGACGATCGATGGGAGGTATTCACTCATTGATTATTGATGGTGAGGTCTCTACTAATATTGAGGATGTCTCTGCCCACATTGTTCATTATTATGGGGGACTGTTTTGCTGGGAAAGCAGCGTGGAGGTCAACAAAAATCTAATTGATTTGATGATTCCTTAGCTTGTTTCTAATGAGGAAAATGACAGCCTAATTGCGTTAACAATGGATGATCTCGTTAAGGATGTCATCTCAGAATGGACGGCCAAAGTGCATTGGGTCTGGATGGTTTTACAAGAGTGTTCTTTCAGAAGTATTGGGCTATTGTGGGAGCTGATGTCTGTAATGTTGTCAAATAATTTTTTTCAACGGGTTTCATGTTACCTAGATTAAATTATAGCATTATGGTCCTGTTACCTAAGCTTGAGGGGGCGGTTAGGGTTGAGGATTTTTGGCCAATTGTAATGTCTAATTTCATTTTCAAAATTATTATGAAAATTTAGGCTAATCGATTGGGTCTTGTCGCTAGCCGCATTGTTTCTAAAAACCAATATGGTTTTATTTGTGGTCGCAACATTCATGATTGCATTTCAATTACTTTAGAAGGTGTCAATATTCTTCTCAATAGGTGTCATGGTGGTAATTTGGCCATGAAGATTGATATAAAAAAGGCTTTTGATTCATTAGATTAGGATTTCTTAATGGCGGTTCTTGATTCGTTCGGGTTCTCGGGTTTGTTTATCTCTTGGATTCATATCATCCTCAAGTCTGATAGGATTTAGATCCTAACTCCAGCTAGCTCTCAAGGGATTTTCTTCTATTCTCATGGGGTTCATCAACGTGATCCTTTATCTCCTCTATTGTTTGGGATTGGTGAAGATTTTTTGAGTAGATTGTTGACTATGCTGGTGGATTTGCGAGTTTTCAAGGGTATGACATACACGCCTAATGTGACCTTCCCTTCTCATATTCTTTATGTGGACAATATTTTGATATTTGGGGCAGCAATCATGTCTAATATGGCTGTCATCAGAGACACGTTTGAGCAATATGGTAAAGCCTCAAGTTAACGAGTTAATTGGAACAAGTCTCATTTATATCTTGGTGCTTCGGTAGTGATGTCAGGGCTATTCTTTTTGCCTTTGTTGTAGGTATCAAATGAGATGATTTTCCATTCAATTACCTTGGGGTGCCGCTGTTTTGTGGTGCTCCTAAATCGCACCACTTAAGGCTGCTTCTACATAAGACTTTGAATAGATTTGTAAGTTGGATGGGGAGTTATCTATCGATGGTGGGTAGAATTATCTTAGTTGACACAGTGATTTATGGTACCTTGTTACATTCTCTCTCTATTTATAAATGGCCAACCTCGTTGGTTAGTACTCTCGAAATGGCTATTCGAAATTTCGTCTGGACAAGTTCGGTGGGAAAAAGAAAGTTTGTTGCTACGTCTAGGGATATTTGCACTAAGCCTAAGATGGCGGGCGGTCTTGGCCTCAAGCGTGTTGGTGATATCAACACTTCTCTTCTGGTAAAATTCACTTGGCGTGTTATTTCGAGTAAGAACTTTTGCTTTACTCTTTTGCGAAAACGTTTCACTAGGAATGATATGCCACAATCTTGGATCGTTAACTCCAGCGTTTGGTGCTTTATTCGATCAATTTATAGCTTGGTTTGTGTGCATGTTAAATGGTTCATTGGCCATGAAACTGAGTTAAATATTTAGAATTCAAATTGGATTTCACCTACGGTAGCAGAGCAACTTGGGCTTAGTCGAGTAGAGAGTTTGAAGCGAACTGACTTGGTGGTGGATTATCTTCGCTCTGATAAGTGGGCTGATTTGGTGTTAGCCCTTAACCAGACTATTATAGATAGAGTGAGGGCTTGTACTAGATCGTCAGAGGTTGAGGACCTTTACATGTGGCGTCCTTCAACTTGTGGCTTTTTGACAGCTAATCTTTTATACAAAAGGTTGCAAGGTGAGTGTCTTGATGACTCTAATTTGAAATTCATTTGGAACCCTTCCATCGCCCCTTCACACTTTGTTATTTGTTGGAAAGTTATTAGAGGCTGTATCTCAATGAACAATGCCTTGCAACGTAGAGGAATTAATATAGTTTCAGTTTGCATCGTTTCTCATTCGAGTTTTGAATCATAGGAACATCTCTTTGTGAGCTGTATTTTTACCATTCAACTTTGGGACAATGTTCAATTTCTCTTCGGTAGGCGCATTGACACTATAGATGACATTCGGACCTTATTCTTATCTGCATTAGCCCATAATTTTAGCCCTCAAATCAAAATTCTAGCTTTGGTTAATGTCATTTGGACTACTTGGAGTCTTCGTTGCAAGGCCCTTTTTGAGGATGAGAAGCCTTCTATCCATTATGCTTTGCATCTTCTTTGGGATGTAATCCATAGGACAGATAGCATCGGTCTGGGTTTTACTAGAAATTCTACAGTTGAGCAGAACATTTTGAAGAGCCTAGAGTTATAGCCTAGATTGCCTAAAGCACCTAAGATCCTACCGGTGAAATGGAAGCCTCACTCTCCGAATTGGATCAAGGTCAACACAGATGCGTCCTCTACTAGATCCCCATGCACTTCAAGTTGTGGTGGTATTTTTTGGGACCACTAAGGTAAGGCTACTTTTTGTTTTTCTTTTCCTATGGATACAACGTTTTCTTTTATTGCAGAATTCAAAGTTGTGATTCATGTGGTGAATGTTGCTATTACAAACGGCTGGTGTAATCTTTGATTGGAGAGTGATTCGAGCTACTTTGTGGGAGCTTTTCGGACTCAGTCACTTCAAGTTCCTTGGACTCTTCATGAAGAGTGGCGCAAATGTTTAAATTCTTTGGATGGCTGTAATTTCCTCGTTACGCATGTTTATAGAGAAGGAAATGGGGTAGCAAATGCTTTAACTAACTTTTGGGAGGCTCTCGGCTGAAGCTGTTACATGGAGTAATGTTCCTGACTTCTGTAATAATTTATTTTTTCATGATTTGAGTGGCCGGAGCATATTTCGGTTCACTTAGTATGTTTTTCCTTTTTACACCACTTTGTTACTCTTATTCTTTTTTATTTTTTAATAAAATGAGGGGTGGGTGTTTTGTAGGCAAGCGAGTGCATCAACCTAGTTGGGACGCTCGCTCCAAAATTTTCACCCACTCCAACGTTTTTCCATTGGAAGAACACAATGTTCCTCCGGAGGTTTTCAAAAAAAAATACATCAACATTGAAAAAATGTACGTTTATTATTTTTATTTTTTTACAAATTTAGGAATTTATATATATAATATATCTCAATAAAATTACATTAAAATTTTATAAATAGAAAGTAGAACAACCTTTATCTATTCTCTTATAATATTTTGGAGTTGAAATCTGAAGTGAACTTTATAAACATCATCGAAACAAACTCTCAAAAACTATAGAGAGGGCTAAGAGAACATATCGTATCTGCAAGGGACGGTTGAAGAACATGGGTTACTAACTTTTCTAGTAGAGATGGGAGGTGATCTCTAGCATCTGCCATTGGATTTATATGCTTTGATCCCTTTATTATTCATGTTCATAACCGATGTTGTTTTGTTTGATAATCATGTTTTTCTAAACTTCGTTGTCAGTTTTTAAAACTATTTTTGAGTTTTACTCGAAATTTTTTCTCTAATGTAGTCTCTTTTACTTAAATGATTTGTAAATGTTCAAGTTCTCAATGTAATAAATAGATTAATAAACAAAGAGTAAGAGATAAGAAACACAAGCCTCTCCCCAATCTAGTAATTGGAATTACTTTCCAAGCTTTACTCCACTATATATTCTCCTTGAATAGGTGGAGAAACAAACCACTACAAAGCTGATTACACATTAAAGTAACATCACACAATCTCAACTGACCTTTATCAATACATGAAAATCATTCTCACTAAGTACCTCCCTTAATGTATCTAGGCTCCCCCTCACTAACTCGACACCTAATCTAGGGAGTTAAATGATTTGAATGAGTGGTATCGAGTTTTTGAACTTGTTTGAGTAAGTCTCTTTTACAAATGAATCTGAATTACTTTTGCTAATTGATTTGAAATGAAGATTTTTTTAGCATTTTGCAAGATAGCTTGAATGCTCTTAAGTTTTGATAAGGTTTCACCAAATTCCTTTGTTGGAACTTTGATCATTTATATAGATTTGGATTTTTATAGTTAATCTTGGACTTTAGTTAAAATCTTCCTGTTGTCAATCAAGAAAAGGAGATTAAGGACTAATTATTGTTATAATTAGGCCAATTAGATACTATTGATACTTTGGTAAATGGTTGAGAGTTTACCATGATACAAGCAGCTAGCAAAAATGGTCTCCATAGTGCACGTCATTTGCTGCAGGGGAGAAATTGTATATTTATCTCCTTGTTGTCAATATCAGCTTGTCCTTTTCAAGTTATGAAATTAAATGCAAAGACATGATAAAGTTGATTCATGTGATTCTTGGAATTTTTGTACAAATAATTTAAAATCAATATCCCGCATTTAATTTGTCCTTTAAACTAATTAAGTCAGAGGATACTTCCTTCTGAGACAGTCTTCTTGCATCTAAGGAATCTTCATATTAGGGAAGACTTTAATGCAGCTTCTAATCCATATATCTTCCTATGAAGATTTAAGCTTCTTTTTTAAAGATAGGCTTTGACGTTGTTTTAGACTTTATATCTTCTTGACTTTCTTCTAACATAGATTACCGCATCTAACGAAAGTTTTCACTGTAAGTATCAAAACGTCTAGATCAAACAAAAAGCTAGGAGAAACAAAAACCTAGCAGATAGAGTCCCTAAGAAAAAATCACACCAGGAGAAAATTGGTAGAAGAACCTGCCTTTATAGACCCATTGGCGGTGGAGATCTAATTGTCGGCTAGAGCTCTCACATGCTGCCTAAGCTAACATAAATATATAATTAAAAGATAGTAAACCTAAGCCAACATATATGCAGTACACTTTCGCATAATACGAGAAATAGATTCTTGTGGTTTTCCCTCAAATTTCATGATCGAATTTGGCTACCACCAGTCCCATTTCAAAAGCCATTTGTGTATGTGAGATTAGAAAGCCAACATTTGAGGGTTTCTACTACAACCATTTTTTAAAGAGAAAATTCATCTTAGTTTATTTGATTTTATTCTAGGGTAAACTTCTAAAATATGCCATGTGATTTAATTGTTTTGAAAAAAAGTAATTATGGAATTTGTCTTTGCAAAAGAGTGCATGTGGTTTTAAAAATTAGAACAAAAAATTATTTTTATTTTCAAATTACAATATAAAAGGGAAATCTTGTCTATTTTGAACTTAAACTTTGCAGCTTAATTGCTAAAAAGTACAATACAATTTTCGAGAAGTCACTATGCCATAGATGGTATGTTGCAACAACAATAAAATGTTGCCTCAAGTGCTATATATGTTGAGAAAGTGCTTGTTGCAACACTTTTCGTAGAAAAAAAAGTCGTTGTTAACATTTACCTTGTAAAAAGTGGTTTTCACAACACATTTTATTTTTTTCACAACACTGTAAAATGTGTTGCGCACGTTACTTTTCGCAACACTTTTGTCATACTTGCAATGCCTTTTGTTGTGTTACAAAAAAAACCCTTTGTCGTTACGGTTAACTCCGTTAGTTTTGTCGTAACTCTTTGGTTGTTTCATTCCCAACACTTTTGTACTAAAACTTTTATCAAATTTTCAATGTCCAGTTATCGCAACACCTTTTTCACAATACTTATATCGCATTTGAAACACTTTGTTTATTTATTGCAACACATTTTTAAAAAACTTTTGTACATTCGCTACACCTTGTCAAGTGATTATAATACTTTTTACGAATACTTCATTGCACATTCACAACACCTTTTCAAGTTATTGCAATACTTTTTACAAACACTTCATTGCATATTGGAAACACATTGTCCAGTTAATACAAAACTTTTATAAAACACTTGATGGTAAATTCGCAACTTTATTTGTATTTTTATTGCAACACCATTTTATATGAATCAATGAATACGAAAACCACATTTTTTTATAAAGAATAACCTAATAAATTCATAATAATATAATAATACGGAATTAAATGTCGACATATGCATTTGAAAGACTTGTTCCATAATCCATCAATAGCTAATGCATAAAACATTATACTTCACAAAACATAAAGTTATAACTGACTTAACATCATAGTTCATAATTTATAAGTTCAAAAGATATAGTTAAGACACACCTAGTCAAAGCATTATACTCAAGAAGTGCAGAAAACATCATCAGCATTGTAAAAACCAACTAGTTATCACCTGTGTCACTAGACAAACCAGCAACATTATCATTTGCAATATCACAAGCAACCAAATTCATGATGACATCCAAATTTATGGTAAGATTAGGATTGTCAACTGTCACTATCAAACAAAGGTTTTCCTTCAACTTCAGTTTAACTATCTCCTCCATATTCAATTGTAACTTATCTTGAACATTTGCCGCCAATTCGTCAACATTAATGGATGGCAGCAATGATGAACTTCTCTCTCCGTTATTCACTACCTTTGGCAATGTATGCCTATCAACTAACCATGTTGTTCCATTAGATGATTCCCTAGTCATAAGAGCCTTTTTAATGCTTTCACTATTTGCACCAAGATTCGTGCACATATTCTCAAGAGTATTCTACAAAATAGCCATATACATTTGCTTAATAAACTACAAGGTAATATATGACTACTACTAATATTTATACAAGTACAACACATGTCAACATACAAAGCCAAGAAGAAACTTATGTCACAAATTAAAGCAATCCATTTCAAAATCCTAACTAAACTCAAATGTAACTTTATGTTAACCAAAGAAACAAAATAGTCAGTTAGAATTTGCTTATAATATAAATCTTATTTAAATATATCAACATTCAATGAAACCCCACAACATTTGGACTAAAAAATGCAGCATGAATAAAGCATATGATAACATTACAAATAAGCAACATATATGGCAAGAATATAAGCAAACAGTAAAAGAATATGGTAAGTTTTGGTCATTCCGTATTCACACTTGATGTGGTATATCTTAATAATGAAACTCAAAGTAAAAACAATGACATGGCCGAGATATAAAGGCTATTTTATCTCTTCAATAAGCTGAAAAAAATTTCGTGCATATGCATTAGCTCCTTTATACTACCCTTCATTCTTCCCTTCATTTGTTTCTTCACGGGTGATAGCATCTCGATAAGTGGCCCGCAACATCGTTTGTAAGTCATCTCTGAACAACGTTGACATGTCACACTCGTTTGTATTTATTTCTTTAACTATGATTGAAATATCATAGATGAATTAAGCATAAGTTAGAGAAAGTCCATCGCAAATGAGATGATCAAAGATGACATTAGAACAATGCCATTTTTTATACAACAGTGTTTGCAACAACACCTCATTTGGGTTCCTTCAATAAAAGTTGCAAATGCATTTTCCAAAAATGCATTAACCCCGGTATATATTGAACACCAAACCGAGGATATTGAATCCACTTTTTCACTTCAATAGGCATTGCTATATCTTGAAGAAATAACGCTATCTTAGAGTCTTCCTACATACATACATACATACATACATACAAACATACATACATACATACATAACAAAAAAATAGCATTAGTAATCGCTATACAAATCGTACTGTAGAATAAAAAGTAAATGGAAAATATTAATGAATTGAAAGATTTCAATTGGAAAATATGCAACATTTAAAAATTGAACTCATAATAGGAAAATATATACATGCCATCTAAATCCACAAAGGATCCTTCAAGTCAAAGCATATTTTATAAACATGAACAACAACAAACAAACTATAGCAAATCCTAAAACTATCACAGTTTTTCTCATACATCAATAGATAATAGGCATAAACCAATTCGATATAGGCAATAATAAACAAATTTGTTACTTTTTCAGTGCTAAAGCTAGCCCTCGGTCTTTTTTCACTAATTGCAAAAGTTGAATGATAAATTAACAATAAGAAAGCATAAACTATGATTAGATAATGAAAAATTAGTTTCAGGAATTTGATGGTTTGATGCATGAATGAGCTACCTACTTTGAATCTGTTCCTAAAAGTTATTAAGACTAATAGCTCACTACAGGCGGCCTCATATTCATATTTTACTTCGGATTTACTTTTGTTGCTCTTACACCACATGCTGCATCATATTCCATATTCATGTAAAGTGATCAATACACTAATTTATAATAAGGTAACTAATAACAAAGAATTGCTAATAAACCCATTCATATTTACCAGCAAAACAATAGCAGACCAATGGTAATGAACTCGGTCATTCCTTACAATCACCTCAATCAAATATATAAGAAATAACATAGTAATAGTAATTAACTCCAGTATATTTACTAGCGAAAACAGAATTTATATAAATCAATACGTAGTTTTAGTTGAACTACTGGCCCTAATCTTATTTAAAAAAAAGTTTTAGTTGAACTAGTTTGGATCAATAATCTGATTTGTAGAGTACACCTTTACTCTTATAATTAAACCATCTCCTAAAGGATAGTATAATAAACACAAGGAGAAGAGGAGTTCTCGAAACAGGTGTAGGCAACAAACACCCTTAATAGGAGGGCCTATAAAATGGAGAGATAAAAGATAAAAAATATATATCTAATGATTTAAAATATCTGTCCAATTGAACTGAACCACTATTTAACTAGTCTGGAAAATTGGTAACTAATACATGGATGCAATGAACAAACAGAATGTGGATAAAACTAAACAATTCAACACATCTACACCATACATACTAACAAATGAAGAGTTTCAAGTTGCAGACAAGAGAAAGAGCTACTCAAACTATGAATTTCATGTATTTAGAAAGAACTTGATGGCAAAAGTGTACATAAACTGTGAGTATAAAGTTAAGCACATAGACAACTAATGAGTAATCTGTCCATTCTCAACCCCTAAACCATACAAGACTCCCACATACTTTTCTAAGGTACAGACAGAATGTGTATAAAACTAAAGAATTCAATGCCAAAATGTGTATAAAACTAAAGAATTCAATGCCAAAATCATCGAATACATACTTCTAACTTAAGATTTTGAAAATAAATTAATTAAAAAGGAAACCAAACATCAATGAAGTAAGAAATAACATACGAAACCTAAAAAAAACCTATCTGGAAACCTAACCCAGAAAATCCTCTTCCTCGTTCTATCTTTTTCAGCCAAATGAGTGAACCCTAAGTTTTCAAATAACATGCAATTGATTTTTAGTGTATATTAGAGAATGTGAAAGCATGAAACGGAACTTTAATGATAAATTCACACGGATTTGGAAAAATCTTACCTCAAATTTTGTAATCCACCCGTAGTCTAGGTAATGATAGAAAGTGAGAAGAAAATTGCTACAAATAATCACAAAATAGACGAAGATCACTGATAAATAAAAAAGAACAAAAAACCCTAATGGCAGCGCACCTCTCCTACACCCAACGCCACCGTCAACCTGCAACCACCCCCGCCCAGCCCCACCTTGCCGCCCAATCCAGCAGAACCCAGTCCCACCTTGCCGGCCTTTCCAGCAGAACGCACCCCCCTTTCAATCTGAACCCCAGGAAACAAAAAGCATACTTTGAGAATTACCCTAGCTCCCATGATTCTTCAACCATGCGTCGTGTGTTTGCTAAGTATGGTGTACATGGCTCGGTTTACACAACCAAGAAGAGAAATGCCAAAAATCTGAACTTTGGATTCATCACTCTTGATGGTACAATTCCCTTTCACGAGGCTCTTTACCGTCTCAATGCCGTATCCATTAGAAGCATTTGTTTAATATCTTTCAAAGCTAGGTATGACCAACGTGCTGCCTTGGCCAAAATCTCTGCTCCAACCCAAAATAGGTTCCAATCTCAAACTAAGAAACCATAGAAAACAACTTTCCGGGAATCTCCAAGAGGTGGTCGTTCATATGCAGAAGTTGTTTCGAATAACCGGTCTACTTACAACGTTCTTGTTGACAACACCTTCTCAGAAGCGGACTGGACTACTATTTCTTGTATTGCGAAGGTTAGTAATTTGGCTTTAATCCTGAGACTTAATGATATCATAATTGACCGAAATTTCACCGTCAAATTCATCGCTCCTTTGGGGGGTGATCACGTGGTTATTGCCTTCTTCTCGAAGGATGCATTGGTAGCTTTTATTGATAGTGATTGACACTTTCTTAGCAATATTATATCGGATGTTTCGGTGTTTACATCAAATATCACTCAATCGGAAGGCTTAGTTTATGTTGACTTCCTTGGTATTCCCCCGGAAATGATCACGTTACCTTTAATTCAGCATCTTTCGGCTTTAATTGGAGGTCTTGTCCACGTTGATTTTGACTTTGATTTGCCCAAAAGATTAGATGTGGTATCATGCTTAATCTCTACACCACTTAGTTTTACCAACCATACATTCAACCTTAATATCAGCAATCGTATTTGCCTGGTCCATGTAAACATCAGAGAAGCGATTTCTTGCGAAAACCACCACCACCATGCTTCCCCTTTGAGCTCAGAATCTAGTTTAGAACCGGGCAGCTCACCCTCACTGTCAGTAGTGGTAGCAGATTCTGATATTCAGCTGAATCACTGGGTTGGTTCAACCACTGATGACAAGGAAATGCTAAACAGTTCTGCCCCAATCCCTAACCATACCTTAGATAATTCAGTTGGCAGCAGTGATCCCAGGAATTCTAAATTAAATCAGTCCTCTTCTGAACCAGACATACGCAACATGAATAGAGTGTTTCTTTTATCTCACAATTCACCAAGAAACGATAATGGTTAGGTTTTTGAGGTTGGAAAGAAATTAGGAGTATTCAATGAGAAGCATAGAGAAGTAATTTTGGCATCCATGGGCTCGGAAGGTATGTCCTAAGGGAATCATCACTCGAGGTTTTATTAGCTTTCCTTGTGTCATTAAATTTATTTTGCTGGAATAGCCGAGGAGGTTTGCGTAATAGTTCGAAACAAAACTTTATACGCAAATGCATTAATAGTTTCAAGGCGAATGTGTTCATTTTGGTTGAGACTAAGACGAGTTCAATCCTGGACTATGTTATCCGTAATTTTTAGGGACATTATAATCATGACTTTTTCTTCATTCCGTCTCATGGCTACTCGGGTGGTTTACTTTTCTCTTGGAACTCAGCAGTAATTCATGGTAGCGTAATTCAATCTTCAAAAAGTGGGCCTTATTCAAATACACTTTGTCAAACCGATCATCATATTATTGCTCTTTATGGGCCTACGGATGGTGATTCTCGCAATGCCTTGTGGCATGAACTACTTTCTATCACTCAGGATTTACAAAATCTATTAATCTGTGGAGACTTTAACGAGGTCCTTGCTGCCTTAGAAAGGTCCAGTGGCAGATCATCATCTTCCATGGTTACATTTCAATACTTTGTTCGTGAAGGAGAACTATTGGATCTTCCGCTATATGGCCGCGAATGTACTTGGCACAACTCCATTTCTTTTTTCCACATAGACCATGTTTTATCTTCTTTGGGCTGCTTAGATTTATTACCAAACATGTCGGTAACCACTATTGATTCGGCTCTTTCGGATCATTTGCCATTGATTTTTCGATCATCATCAGCCCCCATCTCTGGACCACGGCCATTACGCTCGTTAAATCTTTGGTGGGATAATAAGGAATTCCTACCTTTTGTTAAACAATCTTGGGTTGAAATTCAAACTTTACATGGGAATAACGATTTGGCTTCTCATCTTCATTGTCTTTGTAAGGCTATTAAACTGTGACATTCATCTCACTTTAGCAATCTTGAGTGGCGTATTAAGGAACTTGACTTGGTGGTTCTCAACTATACTTCCAATACAATTATCCGCCCTCTAGCAGCTGAGACATCTTTGTAGTTGCAGCGGTACAAATTGGAGCTTCAGCAACTACGGAACAACCTTGAAAGCCTCGCCATCAACAATCAAGGGTTTCATGGACTCTTTTAGGGGATAATAACACCTCATTTTTCCATCGGACGGCATCGGCCCACTACCAGAACAATCAGATTCTACAATTGGAAATTGACGGGAGCTTAACATCAAGCGTTGAGGATATTACCAACGCGGTGCTTGATTATTATTCCTCATTGTTTGTTGCTTTCCCTGACATCCCTTATCCACTTCGACAATTGAACTTCAAAAGTATTACCGAAAGGTTTATCTTTAATTGAGCTTTTTTCAGAAGATGAAGTATGGAATTACATTCTGAAATGCGGAGAGAATAAATCACCTGGACTCAATGGCTTTAATTTTTACTTCTACAAACGCTTTTGGGAAGACCTAAAACCTAACATCATGGACCTCATTCACGATTTCCATTCATCCCGCAAGCTGCCTTCAAGTATTAAGGGATCTTATACGGTTTTGATCCCGAAAAAACCAGGAGCCGCTACACTTTCCCATTTTAGGCTGATTGCTCTAATCCATGGTGTTTAAAAAATTGTGGCAAAGCTTTTAACATCAAGGTTACGACCAATTTTACCCCACTTAGTTTCATATAATCAATTCGCCTTCATTAAAGGTCACAGTATTCACGATTGCTCCTTCCTCACCTCGGAGATTGTTAAGCGTGTACATTCATCCCATCGATCTTATCTAATGTTGAAACTTGACTTTCACAAGGCTTTTAACTACGTCTCATGGAAATTTATCAATGTGGTTCTCTCAAGAATGGGATTTGACAATAAATGGATCTCTTGGCTCTCCAATTGCAGAAACACTCAAGCATGTCTATCCTCATTAATGGCATTTTTAGTGCTAAGATTCGATTACATAAAGGAGTCAAACAGGGTGATCCATTATCGCCTTTTATTTTCATGTAAGTAGCGGAGGAACTAAAACAACAATTTAACTCAAGCATCAACGAGGGTTTAATTCTAGGTTTCAAAGTGGAGCCTTCGCAAAGCGACATCTCGTTACTTCAATTTGCAGATAATACACTCTATTCTCTGCCTGCTGATTCTACTGTAATTGCTCCTTTTATGCGAATTTTAAAGTGTTTTGAGCTGATTTCAGGCTCTCAGAATCAACTAACACAAGAGTTCTCTCCTTGGAATTAATTGTTCAGAAACTCTTTTACAATCATGCACCGCATCTTTCGGGTGTTGAGTAGAATATTTCCCAATTACATATCTTAGTGCACCTCTTTACATCAATCGACTACCAATTGCATCTTGGGATCCTTTAATTTTGAAGTTCAAGAAGTGATTTTCAAATAGGAAAGGGATGTGCCTCTCTTACACGGGTAGACTTGTTCTACTTAAATCAGTACTTTCTTCTCTCCCAATTTATTTAATGTCGCTATTTCGATTGACATCCTCGATCAATGTTACTTTGACTAAATTGGTAAGGAATTTCTTGTGGCGTGGTGACTCTAATTTGAATGGTATTTGCAAGTGAGTTAGGCTACAATTAATTTTCCATTGAGTCTTGGGGAATTATATATCCATAGTTTTGATCTTGTAAATTGTAGCCTACTTTGTAAGTAGCTTTGGAAACTAAGGGAGTATAATCATGCTTCGTTATGGCACTCAATTTGCATTGACGCACATGGGTTCTCAACTTGGAACGATATCAAGGAGGCAGATTCTTCGAAGTTGTCGCTAATTTGGAGGAACATTGTAGCATGTTGCTTCCGAAGAGCTGATTTTTGGGACATTCTAATCGCAAAAAGCTATGTTTTAATTGGGAATGGAATTAAAGCTTCTTTTTGGCATGATAATTAGACCACAAACCAATCTCTTGCTTCCTTGTTCCCGGATCTTTTTGTGATTTGCAATATGAAGTCGTGTAATGTTGAATGTGGTTTTCATTTTATTCTCTATGCTGGATGTCTATCCAGGCCCTTTTGGAAGCGATCATTGCGCTTATCTCTCAGTGAACGTTGCGGGCTCCTTTGCGGATGGATTGCAAGCTCTAACCGATCACTTGTGCAGCAAGCCCTCTCAATTCCAGCCTTGGATACTCAGAAATCATTTCCTACTACAATTCTGGCCGCAACATTTTAGGCCTGGATGCTGTAACCTGCTACCATCACATCAACATCAACTCAAACCTGGTAGCTGAATTTTGGTTCCGCAGTTGATAAAATGGAGTGGAGTATTAGCAGCAATCGTTCGTTCGCTGTAGCCTCTTTTTTCCTCGAATATTATAACCCTCCTAGATGGCCGAAACTAGCACTTGACTTCAATATAATTTGGAGTGCATGTCTCTTACCGAGAATTAAGTTTTTTGCTTGGCTTATATTTCACAAGCAGTTGCCTACTTGTCAGTTCTTGCTATCATGCGGCTGCAATTCCATTATAGATGAAACATGTCCCTTTGGCAGTGAAGCTAAGAGCTTGGATCATGTCTTACTACATTGCCCGAAGAGTAATCGGGTTTGGCAAGATTTTCTATCATGGATGAACTTCCCAACTCCTTTACTACCGTCTTTGCTGAATTTTTTAGAAGTGTGGCAAAGTTTCTTTCGGCAAGGTTCAAGCAGTGAATTTGGAATCTCCCTTTGGTTTATTATCACTTGGTCACTTTGGAACAAAAGAAATCGATTTGTCTTTGACGGCGTTCTTGATCCAGAGGACATCTTTTCAAAAAGTATTCACTTGTGCTGGTTTTTCTTTCATTGTAATAAGCGTTATATTTCTTTTACGACTTCGAATATCTTTATTAATCCGAGACCACTAGTTTCTTTATAATCGAACTTTGTAATGTTTGAGCAATTCACGTTTTGTGAATTGTTTTTTATAAAAAGAGGAGTGAGTGTTTTGTAGGTAAGTGTCTGGCATCAACCTAGTTGGGACTAGCGCCCCCGAAATTTTCACCCACCCCAAACTTTTTCCAATGGAGGAACCCACTATTCCTCCAAAGGTTTTCAAAAAAGAGACGAAGATCACGGTGACAACATAGAGCGGGTTTGAATTTTGGAAAGCGTAGACCAAAATCAGAAGAGGAATTGAAGAACTTATTAGGAATTTACTACTTCAATTTCAGAGAGAAGAACTGAGGGAGAAGAGAGAGAATTTATGATGTGTGTGTAGGTGAACTTTTTTGTTTTTTAATATTTTAATTATTTTCGTTCCGTCAACAAAAATGCGGGATAATTCCACCCTTTAACTTTCACTATTCATAGTGTTTTTCGCAATGGTAAACCACAAAGTGTTGTGATAAAATGTATTCGATCTACTAACAAATTTATTGCAACACTTTTAGAACACTTTCTAAATTGTTTTTTAAAAGACCTCCGAAGAGACATTGTGTCACTCCATCGGAAAAAGGTTGAGAAGGGTGAAAAATTCGGGGCGCTCGTCCCAACTAGGTTGATGGGAGACACTTGCCTACAAAACACCCAACCCTCTTTTCATTTTATAAAATATAAAAGTTCTACAGCAGAGAATAGACTTACGTACAATCAAGTAAAATATTTGGTTGAATGAGGATATCATTCATGCCAAACGGAAATATGACCTTATTACAATAATAGAAGAAACGACAATGATAATAACTCGCTAAAAGTAAGTCTTCCTCCCTCGCATCATCTTCAAATATCGTGTTGTTTCTTCGTCTCCAAATATTCAAATCTACAAAAAATAATAGCGAAGTAGCAAACTCTTGGCTAGTTCCCACTCGAAAAAGAGAACACCAATACAACAAGAAGTTGTATCCCGATTCCGGAATATTTAACACTATCCCAAATACTCGGAAAAGATCACACCAAGCACTATAAGCTTTTAAACAATGAAACAAGGCATGTTCCATAGATTCCGTATCATCACAAAATGGGTATTTGGCATTGTTAGTACAACCTCTTTGTAGAAAGAACACCCTCGATGGTAAACATTTGTGGAAAACTAGCCAACAAAAAAATTTAATCTTAAGAATAAGACGTGCTCTCCAAACAATATCAAACTCAATACCAGACCCATCAGCCCTTGCTTTATAAATGCAAGAGCAAAAACTATCTTCTTGAAAACCTTGTGATCCCTCATCATTCAACACAAACCTATCAGCATCCCTTAATATGGAAACCGATAAAAGACCCACCGAGCCACCTGCATAGTGCAGTCCCACCCTCTAGCTTGTTTGATTAATCCATTCCTTAGTTTTCACACACCGAATACGACTTGAAATTCTCAGATTACATTTCCAAAATGGCGTCGAGAATAGATTAAATCTGAATAACATCAAACAGCCAAGAAAACTGGACATTCTTTCCGATTACATAAACCGAACAAGTCCAAAAATAAGATAGCCAAAGGGACTTCCGAGGTCAATCAGCTCTATATTAACGTCCCCAATCACCTCTCGGAAACCCAACTCCCAAATAGAAAATGGGACCACTCTCCTTGCCGTGAACAGCTCCGAATAGAAATCCCTAATAGATGAGGTTATCGCATTTTGGTCAAACATCATTTCCCCATTCACCTGCAATTGACTAATATGATTACTATGAGACCTCGCAGATGCTACCCTATGAAAAAATCTCGTATTATCATCTCTGAAGAGAGACCATGTCACTCTTGATTGTTGGTGTCTAATCTTCTCGAGGTTAAGTCTTTTGGTAACCAAATCAGCCCTTAAGCCATACAAAACCGACCCAACCGAGCCATCTATAGGTCTACTCACAGATGATGAGGTAAGTTCACTACTCTCGCCTCCAAAGATTTTATCATTGATTCTAATCTCCCAAAATTCATGTTATGCCACAACCTAATAAAGTCCCATAGTTTCCTCAATTTGAAATCCACATCTCTAGATGATCACTTTCTATAAATGCTAGCCCATCTCCTTCTTATGAATGGTAAAGATTCCTAATTATCCCACCAATAATTAAGGGATCAAAATGGTTTTGCACCTGATGCTCCTATAATGTGAGATAAGAAAACAATGGGAAAGTGATCTGAGAGCGTCAATTCCATCATTGACAAGTTCAAAGAGGGTCACAAATCAAGTAAATCTCCCGTAGCCATTGCGCGATCAATCCGGGAGAAAGATTGACTATTTGACCAAGTGTAATCTCTACCATTAAGGGGAATATCATACAAACCACACTCCTCAACAAAGCTTCTAAATGATAACATAGAGTTAGAGACTCCCCCACACCGTTCTGAGCTATGTAATACCTCATTATCCCCACAAATTATGATATTCAGATGATCCAAGATAAATGATGTTAATTCTTCCCATAAACACACAATGCATGGAAGTTAAATGAGCTAACGTGAAATGCATTAAAATCCACCTACTAGCATAAAAAATAATGGTAACTTGAAACATCGTCAAGTTCCACGAGACAAGGAACCAACCCGAGAGACCTAGTGACGATACAAAGCTTGCTCCAAAATCATTGTATCCCCAAAATTTGCAAATTATTTGGTCCGTAGTAGATGCTACTTTAGTTTCAATAAGGTAGAAAAAATTCAAACTCCACTTTTGGATCAAAGAACGTACCAAAATTGTTTCGCCCCGTTTGTTACCCCACCGTGACAATTCCAACATAAAAACTTAACTTACATATAAAAATGAAAAAAATCCTCGGTTACCATGCAAAACTAAGCAGCATCGTTGCTCCTCCATTGCCTCCACGATCACATCGATATCTTGGTCATTAAAAATTCCTAACTCTTTTCCCACATTGAACGTTAAAATCTCCACACTCAATTGTTGGTTATTGTCGTTTGCCTTCAAAATCACTGTATTCATGTTTGATATGTCGGGTCTAGAAGAGTTCGTCGTAAAATGATTAAAAGATCCCTAGGCATGTTGCCTAGAGCTATGACTTCCAACCGAAATAGTAACAGGCACCTCATAGAACTCTCTGTTTTCCATCACTCGACTATAGTTGTTTTCCCCAGCTCCCGCTGTTGCTGCCCCCACTACCACATAACACCCAGCACCACTTCAAACTCCCAACCTCGTCCCGGATGCCTACTATCCGGCCCCCTCGAAACCATCAGCTGTTCACCCTGCAATTCTATCTTTGAAATAATCCCCTCAGTACCCGAAATTGATGCATCCCAATCAGAAGAGGCTACCTCCATAGAGTTGTTTTTGCAATGATCACATCCAACCCCTTAGCGTAACTTCGCAATGACATCGAACTTACATAAACCAACAAGTAACTTGAAAGTCTTCCCATTTGTACCCACCGATTTTGGAACTAGGCATGAGATCAAATCTTGCCTATCTGGATAATTAAATCGCCATCAATAGCTACAACATGACCAAAGCTAGAAGCTAACTTCCTAACCAATGTTTCACATAACATAGTCGATGGGATTCCCAGGAAGTCGAGGTACATAATGCACTCGGAAGTTGAGAATTCATTTGAAATTGTTCTCAACTTTGAGATTATATGCCGCAACACTCTCCACTCATTAATCAAAAACTTGTTCATGTTATCCGTTGAGCAAAGACCAACAATCACATACTTGCCTCCCTCCAGGGCTGCAAATTCAATATTAAAGCCATTTTCACATATCAAATCATATAAAATTGTGATGTTCGAGATTGAAAGAAGTTTACCAAGCAAGCTTGTTATCTCCATGGTGCCACTTCCACTAAAAGGTTCAAACTTGAACCTTGCACTTCACCCACTTACGATCGAGATCCCTCCACTATTTGTAGTTGCTTCTCAACTACTGCTGACAGATTATTCTTCCCCTTACGCTCATGATCACGTGAAACGACATTAGCATAAGTTCTATCTCCGCTAAAAGAATCTCGAAACACCCTCTTAGTCAATGGTTTCACAACCGTCTGTTTAGTGACTTCATTTACAGCCCTTAATTTTGAAAATCTTACTTTAAACGCCCTCAGTTTCACGACCCCTATTGATATCGAATTCAAATGATAAAGTCTTTCTTACACTAGAAGGGAGTCATCGGGGGTTAGAAAACCAAAATTCAGATTCTTCCAACTCTTTTTCCTTGCCACGTACTCCAAGTCTCATAAACACATGCATCATGGCAGTAGAATCGTAACTGTTCGGAAAGTTTTCAAAATATACCTTACTAGGGTTGTTCCACTCATTACCTCTTCTTAAACCAAAACCTTGGTACCGAGACTGAGGTAAACGGTTACGTTTGGGTGGACTGAGACCTTCCACTGTGTTTGAGCAACGATGAGAGATTAACGGCGAGAGGTATGGTGGCCGCGGTTATTGATTCACCCTAGGTTAGGCATGGCGGCGCTTTTTTACACTTTCTAAATTGTATTTCGAAAAGTCTTTTTTTCTTCAAAAATTGCAACATTCCCATGCAACACCAGGTATTATGGTTACGGCAAATCATCTATGATGTAGTGAGTATACGAATATTTTTTGTAATAAAAATATAATGGTAATTTTTAAAAAATCATAGTAAAATAAACAATCACCGAAAATTACTCAAATTTGATGTATAATTCTTGAATTTTATGGTTAAATTATATGAATGTTTTCTGAAACATTTTAATTTTCAATGAAAAATGTATATTTTCTTTCCTTCATTTGCTACCTTTTTAAATCACAAGATCTTTTAGGAAAAAAGAATTATAAAAATCTTTTTGCAAAGTAGTCAATCCACATGGAATGTTTTACAAGTTTTTCCTAAATTTTAACATTTAACCATAATAATAATTCCTAAAGAAGATCTTGATGTATTTGAGATAATTTTAACAGGGTATTCTAGACATTTTTTTTTATTAATAATCTGGGAAAATCCCTCCACTAATCTGAAATGGAGTATTTGGACTGACTTCGCTCCCCACCTTCTAGTTAACCTTCTTGTCTCCCTTGACTCAAATAGGTTTGAATATGTGAATTGGATAATAGGTTTGAATATGCTTCGCCCAATATCTCTGACGAAACAATAAAAATTTCTCATCTGTACTTCATTGAAATTCATTTATCTTAATTCAAAACTCGCACTTAATATCATGCATCAACACGCTGGATCTGGTTGAATTCGTAGGTGAATAAACAGTGGTCAATTAATATTTTTTATGGGAGTCAAAGTAGAAGCGGCCAGACAAATTTAAAAAATCTGAACTGCTACGCGTCGCCCGTATTTTTTCAAATACTTTCCTCTTTTACCCCTGGGCCTAATTTCTTTATATAACCCCACTTCACTAACTTTTTTTCTATTTTAACATCCAAACTTCAAATTCATACCCCAAATTTTCTCTACAATTTCAAAAAAAATTTCCGGCGACATGGACGGAGGACGGAGGAAATCAGAAGCGTTGGCTCAGGTATTTTGTCGAAGTGCGTTTAAAATCGGGCGAGCTTTTTCCGGCCATGTTTCTGGCCGGAAAACATCACCGGTTTCCGGCATCGGAAACCGGTCGGGTTTGCAGTGTCCGGCGCCGGAAACTGCAAACCCGCTGGAAACGGTTGGTTTCCGCCGGCGAACCAGTCCTGGGTCGTTTCCGGTGGAAACCAACCGTTTCCGGCCAGTTTCCACCGGAAACGAAGCATCCCCGGCGGAAAACGTTGGTCGGAAAATAAATCCGGCCAACCAAAATGTTGGCCGAATTTATTTTCCGGCCATTTGCAAATGTGGCCGGAAATTATTTCCGGCCGACCAACAGGGTTGGCCGGAAATTATTTCCGGCCGACGGGTTGGTCGGCCGGAAATTATTTCCAGCCGACGGACCGGTTTCCGGCCACAGTTGCAAATGGCCGGAATAATTTTCCGGCCAACTACATTGCGGGCCGGAATGACTTTCCGGCCAACTACATTATTGGCCGGAATTTTATTTCCGGCCAGGTGCATTGCTGGCCGGAATCAAATTATTCCAGCCAATAACGTTGTCGGTCGAAATTTAATTCCGGCCAACTATAAGCGGAATTTAAATTGGTTGGTCGGCTACATTAGTACGGTCAAAATTGTATGTCGGGATTAAATTGTTTGAACCGATAACCGGAATTTAAAATTTTTTATTCAAATACATGTTCGTAATGTCAGAAGTACATAAAATTTTATTTTGTATCGTAATAAAAGTTGGTAAAAAAATATATTTAGTCGATTAAATATTTTTTTACGGAATTTTTAATTTACTGGATTATTAATTTATTAAGTATTTATTTACGGAATATTTATTATATTGAATATTTCTTTAATAACATATTATTTTATTGAAGTTCGTTTTAATTGTTT
>CATIWQ010016164.1:0-33663 GCA_949673415.1 Euphorbia schlechtendalii
TTTCGGGTTTGTCTTCGAGCTGTCTACCAGCTGCTGTTTACTAATGGGTTCTTCCTCAATGAGGTTTTGGTTGGTGAAGATCCATGTGGATCAATTGTAGAGGCCATCCTAGTTTGGAGGCTCGTGCTAACGAGGTTCTACTGAATTGCTCTAAGGGAAGTTGCATCCAAAAGAAAGAGAAGCACACATCAACTGTTAATATTCTAAACTTAGATGATAGGTTTCTTTTATAAGCTTTATAAACCTAAAAGCATCTATGGAACATTTTAACTTAAATTATATCAATAATCGCATGCTTAGGAGATCCTTAGGTTAATTTTAAGTTTTGAAATCCCACCTTGCAACGTTTGCATGTTTAATTACTGTCTTGATTAACTAGCAGATGCATTCCGATGTAGTTAACTCATTAGATATATGTGCCGCCTCGAAGATAATATGCAGCAACACATTCCAATCTTCGTTCACAAACTCATGCATGGATTCCATTAAGCTAAAACCAATAATCACATACTCACCTTCCACTAGAGCAGCAAAATCAATGGCGAAACTTCTCTCGCTTACCAAACTAAGGATATTTCTTACTTTGGAAATAGTAATAAGTTTCACCAAACATTTAGGAGGTCTCCATGATGCAACCTCAACAATAAGGTTTGGTCTCAGACTTGAATCCGCTACATTCTTGGACAGATTCCCACCAGCCACATCCTTAGACAAAATTCCATCAGCAGACGAGGTATTTAAATTCTCAACACGCTTTTTTCTTGTAACACAACATTCACGTAGGATCTCTGACCTCTTAGAGATTCTTTGAAGATCTATTTCACCTTTGGTTTGGCATCTACTGCTACCTCACCTCTTGGATCACTAACGGCCTAGAAAACCTATCCTTAAACACCCTTAGTTCATCTATCCCAATCGAAATAGAGTTCATTTTTTAAATGACTTCTTACACCAATACGAATTTATCTAAAGAGAGAAAACTGAAGTTCAGGTTTCTCCTATTCCTCTTTCTTGCAACATAGACACTCCCCATCACACCAATACTCTTAAAAACTCTCTTCATAGCCAGTTCATCATAACTGTTCAGGAAGTTTTCAAAGTATATTTTGGAGGGTTTTAGGTACTGACAATTGTTGTTTTCCGAAAACAAACAATCATGGTTATTGCAATTACTTATCATATTTTGTTAATTGCAGTCTTATGCAAGGAATGGTATTTACACACAGTGCGAGATTAATAAGTTTTTGGACTTTTTTTGCTTCTTGTATGTTGACTTATCTGTAAAAGTTATAGTAATTAGTTGTAGTAATTTGTTTAATTACCTTATGGTTTTAATTTTTGAGAGTTGGACTTGAAAATATGAACTATTATTGTAAACGCATGAAAGTATTTAATTATGTTCTATTGGAAGTATTTGTTGTTTCATGTTGTTGTTTCATTTATATTATTTTGGAGAATTAAAGTTGAGTTTAGGAATTGTTTTGGAAAAATGAAGTGGAGTCTAGGAATAGTTTTGGAGAAATGGAATGGAGTTTTATATGTGTGTTTTTCCTTAATTTACAGATTCTCAGAATTTTAGTGATTAATATATTATTTTTTTTTAAAAAAAGGAAGTTTTACGGTCAGTTCTTTAATTAGAATTGTACATAATTCTCATGTTTATTTCAAAACTGGTTTATTTAGGTGGTATTACGGACGTATCTATTAAGAGAACTGTCCGTTATACTGCTTAATTATACCATTACTGTCAATTCTCTGAAAAGAACCATTTGTAATACTTCGATTTATTTCAAATTTTTGTTTATTAAGGCAGTATTACGGATAGTTCTCTTAATAAACCGTCTGTCATTCTCCTTATTCTGAACGATTTTTAACTGTCCGCATTAGTATTCGACTAATCGCGTCTCGACCTGGGCAGACGGTTCAAGCCATGCGAAAAAGTTCAAAACAACCGTTTCGAAAAACCCATTTTGCACAAGGGTGCTCTTCATAGGTTATCGATTGCACTTTAAATTCCAACATTAAACACTCCTCCCATCGCCATCCAATTTACTGTAAAAGAAAAAAGAAAATGAACATGTAAGAAAAGAGAGAAAATGTTTGATTTTTAATTGATTGTATCCATTACAAAAAATAGGAAATTAGTATCAAATGTATAACTATTAAAGACAGAAAGTGCGATGAAATAAGCAATCAACCGTCAATTGCAGTTTACTCGAAGTTGCAAATCATCTAATTAAAACCAGAAACTGAGTAGAGAAGCCTTAAAATTGTCGGATAGTGTTTTCCACGGAGAAAGAAAAACGGTGAACTACGATCAAGGTAGACAGCAATTGATAGTGTATGAACGGTGATCAACCGGCAATTGTATGGCCTTGGAAGGAGTTGTTTAAAAGGGAAAAAAATCTGCTGTCTCCATTTCTGTGTCCCCTTTAATGTACCCCATTCAAAATTTGACAAGTGTAAATTTTTGAAATTATTTTATTCACTTTAATTTTCTCTTTCTTGTTTGTGGGATTCTTTTTCCTTTGTATCTTACACTTGTCAAATTTTGAATGGAGTACATTAAAGGGGACACAGAAATGGGGGCAGCAGATTTTTTTCAGTTTAAAAGGACATTTCCCTTTCAAAGGAGTTGTTTAATGGTTGAAAATGTCCACGTAATAAGCTGACTTGGATAAAACGGTGATGTCTAAAATTAACTTGGAGTAGTAGGTAAAACGATAATGATCAAAGGTAATATACAAATTTACATATGATAGTTTTAAAAAAATGATTCATGTACTAAATTGATAAAATGAATATAATTGATGTATTAAGGGTGAATTTAACCCTTAAAATTAATGACTATTTACAGAACTAGTCCTAAGCATGTAAGAGGTGTGTGACCACTGAGGACCTCAAAAATTGAAGGGACCCAATGTTTCCCGGCTAGATGGCGAAACAACGGTGATGGTGAAAATTCAAATTGAGATGTCCCTGTCTGTAAATTGAGACCAGAATATAATAAGACGAATAAAATTGGGCCCACCATATGTTCACCTTAAATAAATAGGTGGGCCCCTTCCTTATTACATTGTATTATATAATATTTTTAATCTTGGCAGTACAAAAAGTTTAATGTTACACGTAACAGAGTTGAAGTTTTTAAAAAATTATTTAGTTGTTATTTTATTTTATTGTACTTCTCAAAGTTATTTTATTTCATTTCTCTTTTCATTTTAGGAAGTCAACTACCCAAAGGTGGAGCAAGGGCAGTGATCGGCTGCCCACCCTCTTCACCGAGAATCGTAAACACCCCTATACATATTGGCGATCTCACTTGCTCCTTCATTTATTGCCGCTTCCCCTGAAAAAAAAGCTGATGAACAGATGGCCTGAAATTGGTTACCATCTTCTCACTTTGTTTCTTAATTAATCAACCCCAACTCTGTCAAATGATGCTGTTTTGTTTTTCAATTATAAAGACCAAAACAATGTCATTTTGGTTTCTCAGTGATTAGGTTATATATTCTAACTTAGTTTTACATTTACCTTATTATGGTACTGCCACTAGTCACTCAAAAGTCATCGAGCCAATTTCAATACTAATGATCGCGAACCCACATCAATGCCTTTGCTTCCTCCGTGATTTGTCACCACCGACAGAAACTAAGCTTCAAACGTCGGCGATTAATTACTTCCAAGCTTTAGACATCTCTCATATTGTATGTTTGTTCCTAAGCCTATTTCATGTTTGTTTTATTTATTTAGTTTCTTTTGTTTTATTTTAAGCTCTTATAGTGTTGAAACTGAAACTTTTATGCAGAACTGGAAAAGAAAGTATGCAAAACATGATTTTAATTGAACAATTTAACAACTTAAAAACTCATTAAAAGCTTTTTTGGTTCATACTGTGTTTGTTTACCTGACTTTCTACTGATGAATATTTTGCTTCTTAAGGATCAATAGTTTGAGAGAGTTAGACCTTTCTAGATGTGCTAAAGTTAATTATGTTGGGATTAATCATCTTCTATCAATTTCAACATTGGAAAAACTGCTTATTTCAAAAACAACTGTAACTACTAAAAGGAGTTTTTCTTCTATCCTCACATTAAATATTTCATTCTTAGACTTGGGCGGTTAACATGTCTCTGATCTATCATTGAGATCTCTCCTAGTACTTTTAATGCCATGCTATTTTCGTCTATATTTATATTTTACATTGGTCAGCCATAATCACTTGTATTTTCTGCTTCTTTATTTTCTTCATGCTATATATAGAGTTTAGCTTCAATTTAGTGAGCTAAGTATCCTACATTGCTTCATTGACTAATTACTTAGTGAGCCATAAGGCAGCATATGGTTATGTAGTGAACCACGAGAGACTTGTATTAGGGATGCAATCCTCCCTAATACAATGAAAATATAAATATTGGATTTGAATGTCAGAAACTTGATACACACTATTTGATTGCAAGGTTATTATTCTCATATGTGTTAAGTTACCCTTATTTGGTGTGCCCTAGTTCTAGACATGGGTTCTTAAGATGTAATTGAATTTATGTTTTGGGTTACACTAATAAAGGCATTCATCTTTTTACAATGTTGAAATGAACTAAGGATGTGTTTTTAGTATATGGAGGTTAAGAAGAGCTCATAATATCTAGATATAGTGATGCAAGCTTTGAAACTGAAAACGATGAGAGACGGTCGTAGTTTGGATACGTTTTTCTTCTCAAATTTGGAGCCATAAGCTAGAAGTTAGCTAAGCAGCCTACAGTTGCTAATTCCACAATAGAAGCTGAGTACATAGCTGTATGTGATGCTGCAAAAGAAGCTGTTTAAATTAAGAAATTTATTACTCAGCTAAGAGTAGTACCAACTATCCTAGACCTAGCAGATGTGTTCTGTGATAGCAATGGGGCTGTGGTACAAGCAAAAGAGCCTTGGTTACACAAGAGATCAAAAGACATGCTCAGAAAATTTCATCTTCTTAGAGAAATTTAAACTAGGGGTGGTATTGCATTGCAAAGGTTGACACTGATAACAATGTTGCAAACCTGTTGACCAAACCACTTAGTCAAACAAAGCATGGTGGTCATACAAGGTCTATATGGATTTGGGACATTCCAGCTTGGAACTAGTGCAAGTGGGAGATTGCTAGGTGTGCCCTAGTTTTAGACATGGGTTATTAAGATGTAATTGAATTTATGTTTTATCTTACACTAATAAAGGCGTTAATCTTTTTACTTATATATTTTTTGCTATAATTAGTTTAAGGTATCCATTGATCATTACTTCTAAATGTCCAAAATTTGGTTTAATCATAGGAATGATTGAGACAAAAGACTTGTATGTTGGATAACTTACATGAGAAGTGAGTTACGAACATAGGTACATGTTGAGAACATGGGGCTGGACCGATCCACGTTGCAAAAGTCACACGGTTTTGTGTCACGAGCATTTTGCTAGGTAGATCTCGACTATCCTTGGACTTGGTTTCAACATGCTATAAATTTTGAATTGGGTAACATGTCGTATTCACCTAACGGGTCCTTGAATATTGGATTACAAGTATGGGCATATGCGGGTTATTTCATGAACATGTTGGTAGTAGTGTTCAAGTGATAGAATTGCCATTCAGCTCGATAAGTTTAAATGAATCATCGTTCACTTGTTGAATAAAATGGATTATTGACATGTCCAAATAAGAAGGTAGTTTATTTGAAAGAATCATATTATTCTCGATCAAGATATATTATGAAAGTAATAATGGTTGACATGATTATATCCATCATTCATTATATTGATGTTAGCTGACAAGGGATATTGCTAGATAACTACTTGGTTCAATATCTTCGATTGAAAACTGTATTCTATTCCAATTGGGGATTGTAATGGTTTGCTAGAATCCACTTACAATCTATAGGTGAAACTCATTGCCAACATATGGACACACCCGAAGAATCGTGCTCTTTGACTCACTGATTTGAGATTTATTGTACATGTAGTGTAACAAGATATGATGAGAGTATGATTATTAATTAAATGACACGTGAAGTCAATTGAATTGAATAATGGTTATAACTCAAGAAATATTTAACTTGAATTAATGTATAATATAAAGTTGTTTATGTTATTCGTTAAGTTAAATTAATGTATAAAAATTTTAATAATATGCGTGTTAAATTGAAAATTTATAAACTTTATAATTAAAATAAATTTAAGGAATTAAATATATGAATTTAATTATTAAATAATCTTTGAATTAGGGTCAATTTATAAATAATCCTAACCTAATCATAAGATAAACATTACATGGCTAATTAAAATCATGTTAGAGTGAGATTTTGTATATATGTATAATACAAAAACTAGTTGATGCACATTGATATATACACGTGAATTAGCTTTGTTAATAACATTGAGCAGACATCCTTTTCATTAATTTATTAAGTTTTTGAGTTTTGTCATCCATCAATTTTTCAGTTAGCACCAGTCCCGAATCAAGAGACGTTTGTGCATGTGAGATCTTGGAGGGTTTTTGTTCTGAGAGTCTCGCTTTCATCAGTTCCTTTCAGAGACACTCGACGTGAGTTTTATATGCTTTAATATCACGTTTTTAATATTTCATTATATTGTATTAGATAAAAGATCCTCGTGGATTTGGAAATTTCAATTGGTTTCGGCTTTTGTTATTGAATTTTGATGAAAAATCCCTTCAACCCTTTCACTACAACAGAATATAATGGATTAGTTATTTTAATTCTAAGATTTTGTTATTAACTTTTTATAGTCTCATTGTGGTTGTTTTAAAATAATGGATGTCTAGGAGAAAGAAATTAGCTATATTATTAAACTATTTGTCGTGTATTGAGTTAGAAATAGGAGATCCTTATAACATTGGATCTTTGAGTGTGTTAATGTGTATTTGTGGATATTTACCTACTTTCATTTACTTGATAGTATGCATAACTTAAGAATACAGTATTAAACTGATTTAAAGTAAGTTTTCCTACAAAATTGCAATTGCTTATTTAATTGTTTTATAAGTCTTATTTTGGTTGTTTTTTTCTATAGTAATTCTTCCCCATTTTATAAAGTTCCAGCTTTGTCATTGTAGATACCTAATACCCAAAGTCTTTGATTTCAATGTTTCATAAACAAGGTATGCTTAAAATATATATTTGTTTCAATTATTATGTATAAGAAATTAAGAAACGTAATATGGATTAACTTTGTAATGAATTACAAGGTTCCTTTTCTAATTTTGTAAAATTAACTAGCTAGATAGTTGAAATTTTACTTTTAAAATTTGATTTTATTTCCAATATAAACTTTGGTTTCCATATATACTAATAAAGTTATTTTAAATAGTTGAGTCAAATTATTTTCACAAAATGATAGCAATACGAAAATTTTCACTTTATTATTTTTTACTTATGATAGAAACAATGGTTTATTGTTGAAAACTTTTATACAATATTTTATTTTGTAAGGATCCATATTTGAATTCTCGCTCAGGTCCTGAAAATTTCCAGGATGGTCATGCATGTTTGCATATTATATTTAAACCTATATTGGGAATTTTTCTTTGATCTGATGTTTACAGAAGAGGAAGGACATGGGATTGGGGGAGGCATGAAAATGGTTGGAAATTTCTAATCATTGAGTGTCATAGAATGTCAACTTTTTAAGTTGTCACTTGTCAAAATAAATAGAAAATTCCAATTACAAATTACAAGTTAAACATCGCACAATCTCTTTTCTTCAATCAACATTCCACATTCATAGCAACTAGATCCCACATGTTTAAGTGAAAAAGAGTGAGATTACAGAAGCACGACATTCTAGCCCAATTCTTTTTATGTTGGGCCACGATGGAGCGAAATGTAGGCCTTTAATGTTTTTGGCCCTCTCGAAAATGACATCGTCAAACACATTAAGGAAGGGGTACTGCCTGGATTTCGTTTGAAGATACATTACCAGATATCTCGCTTGTCCAATTTGCGGATGACACAATTTGCTTCTTTTCGGCAGACGAATATATTATTCCTAACTACAGACGTGTTCTCAAGTGCTTTGAACTGATCCTGGGGCTTCGAATCAATTATAATAAAAGCTCAATCTTGGGTATTAATGTACAAGATTCGTTGCTCAACTCTTGTGCTACATCTCTCGATTGTCGCATTGACAAATTCTCAATAAAGTACCTTGGCACACCACTTAGCATGAAGCATCTATCCACCTTGTGTTGGGATCCTCTTATTCAGAAATTTCAAAGTCATTTGGCAAATTGGAAGGATAATTGCCTATCTAATGCGGGAATGGTGGTTCTAATAAATTCAGTGCTCACTTCCTTGCCTATTTATTTTATTGGCAATTTTATAAATCTTGGAATATGTAATCAGTTTGATAAAGCCGATGAGAAATTTTCTTTGGAGAAGCGATGCTACCTCAAGTGGTATAAACAAAGTTTGTTAGGAAACAAGCAATATACCGAAGGAACTTGGGGGGGGGGGGCTATACATTTGTGACTTTAAGCTAGTAAATTGCAGTCTTCTTCTAAAATAAATGTGGAAGTTACACGAGGTAGAAATTTGTACAATTTGGGTAGAATATTGTGTTAAGAGACATGGTTTGACATTCATCATGAATAAATTCAAATGCGGATACTCGTAACATTTTCCCAGTTTGGTTAAATTTTGTCTTGGCATGTATGAGTTTTCAACGTTGGAGCTTTTTTACAGCAAACACTTGGGTTCGAATTGGTAATGGTCTCACGGCTTTATTTTGGGACGATAACTGGACTTCAGGGCTGTCCTTAAGGTTTTATTCTCTGACTTGTACTCTCTTTGTAATCGGAAATCTTGTTCAACGTCAGAGTGCTATTTGATGTTGTTTAGAAACAATGGATTAAATCAATCATTTTGGAAATGTAGATTACACCATAATATGATAGATTGATGCCATCAACTTTGTAATTGGATTCACGAGTCTTGTCCGTGTATTTTTTATACAATATATGTTTAATTGGTTAATCGTTGGCATGAATTACGATTGCTATGTATCACTAATGATGCTGATTTTTTCTCGTGGGAAATATGTCACTGCATCTTTTTGCTATGGTTTCTATATTTCACCAAGTTGGCCAAGCATTAACATTGACTTCATGATGATATGACTATTACGTCCAATTTTTTCGAATGATTGGTCTTTCTCTCAAGGTTACCCACACAAACATTCCTTTTCCAAAGGGGATGTCAAGCCATTCCAGATGACCATTGTCCATTTTGTTAGAAATCCGAGACTATGGAGCGTGTGCTTATTTTATGCATGTTCAACCTCTCTACATGGCGTTTTGCACTCTGATGGTTGGGTATAAGTCTTGTTTTTCCTCCTATGCCATATGGTTTTTTGCTTGCATATGGTGTTCTTACTTTAAAGAAGGGTTGTTTAAAGGCTTTGTTACATATCTTTAGTTTCACATATCATGGTCTTTGTGATCTCAACGGAACAATTATGTATTTCGTGATGGGTTGTCAAAATAGGTGGGTTATCTTTTCGATGACAGACATTCGAATAGACCTACATTTGACGATTTTTAGGAAATCAGAAGGCATCGCCCCAGCCAACCCCTTCCATCCGCCCCAAGTTCCAAAATGTGGTTTTTTAATCTTTATGGGGTGAATGGAAATCTACAACCTATAACCTCAACATGAGGTCTCAAATGTTTTGATCCCCTCATGGGTACATTAAGTATATTGAAGTGTTTTTTATCTTAGTATTTGCCTATCCTCATGTTAAAAATTATTGCACACGAGATAAGATAGTGAAACATTTTTGTTTCCAATTGTATCGTCGTGGTTGTTCGTCTTTTTAAAAATAGTTTTTTTATTATGATTTTTTACAAGAAAGATGTGATAATTTGGGTTGAATGTTAATTAAAAATGGGTAAATTTTAATTGATAATACTGAGAGCACATTTCCCATTATTAGTGCATCAAGTAAACTTATGTTACCAAATCTTAAAGAAACTACATGCAAATAATTTGTTAAACATAGAATATAAGTCCTCCAAAATACATATATATTTATTTCATAAGATGGATCCTTATATAAACATAATCCATATACTAATCACGGCCTAACAAAAATACTTGAAAAAGTATTATAGTTAGTACTCTAGCTATATATTACCATCATGTGTATACTAAACCATAATTAAGTTGTAATCCATAACTTATACTTGCAACCCCAGAGGAGAAGTATCCAAATTTTTTACCTCAATTTGGGCGCAACCTTCATTTACTCTAATGATTTCTTTCTTATAAATAAACCTACAAGAAGCCCACAAAAAGGCACCTAAATTAAGTGTTGAGATCACCAAGAGGAACCCATAATAATAATCCAAGTGACAATCATTCAAATTGTTCCCAATCCAACTTTTTCCTCCATTTTTTCCTGTAATTTTGTCAGCCATTGTGACCAAAAAACTATTCAAGAAATTCCCAATTCCAATCCCACTTGTGAAGAAAGTTGTGCCTAAGCTTTGCATATCTTCAGGAGACTGATCATAGAAAAATTCAAGCAATCCAATTGCATTAAACACATCTGCCACCCCTAATAGAACATATTGAGGTAAAAGCCAAACTATACTCATTGGGATAATTTCTTTAGGACTTGCAATATGATTTACTCTTATAATGTGCATTCTTCTAACTTCAACTGCATAGGCAATTGCAATGGCAGTTACTTGAATGAGGAATCCGATTCCGAGCCTTTGTAGGAGTGTGATTCCTCTAGGGTTTCCAGTTCTTTTCCGCATCAACGGGATGAAAAATCGATCGTACATCGGCACGGAAAGGAGCATGGAGAGAGTGACAAAGCTGCCTAATGAGGCAGCTGGGATTTGGAAGTTGGAACCTAGTGTACGGTTCAAAGTTGTACCTTGTTTGACAAAAAGAGTATTGATTTGTGCCCAAATGGTGCTTGGAATCAAGGTTACTAGCCATATTAGTATCATTCCACAAACAAGTTTTGTGCTTTCTACTTGTGTTATTGTTGATGCACTTGAATTTCCGTCTTTAATTGCTGCTTTATCCAAGCACCTGGGGAAAGAAAAAATATCATTATAAGTAATTATAAAACGATACAACATATATATGCACACACAGACACACACACTAGACACCAAAATAGAGAAGTTGATGTGATTCTCTTGTAGTGTAGTCTATTTGCCTCACCTGATTGACGTCTTTCGTAATGAACAATTTATATAATCATTGGTATCAAAGTTACTGGGAGTGGTGGTATGGGATAGCTAGTCATGAACAACTAGGACACTGACTGCAAAGAAGGAACAAATGTTATAGTGACTATACAATATAACTGTACCACATCTCTTTTATAGTTAGTTACATGGATGTATAGATCAAATTACCTCTTTCACCCATTGAATCAATGAGATGTTTATAATTTGGGTTATGAAATGACGTATTGTTGAAATTCAATAATAAACATTCCACCACTTGGTAAGAGATATTTTTTTATATGAACCACAACTAATGTCGTTCATATAATGTATTTCGGAGCTTAATCACAAATAATGCTCTTTATCTCTTCTTGTAAATGGTTTCAGTGTTTGCCTCTCATGTATACTTTAATACTATTATAAATAACCTTTCTAACAATGAATCTAACCTAAGAAATAGTAAATTCTAAACAAAACTGTTTTGTTAAGAGATTGATATAATGTATTTCGGAGCTTAATCACAACTAATGCTCTTTATCTCTTCCTATAAATGGTTTCACAGTTTGCCTCTCATGTATACTTTAATGCTATTATAAATAACCATTCTAATAATGAATCTAACATAAGAATTAGTAAATTCTAATCAAAACTATTTTGGATATTAAAGGTCGAAATATAAATTTTTTTTCCCACAACTTTAAATTTCAATATTAATAAAGCACGTGAGGGCATTAAATAATTTTGTTTTTTTTTTATTTTCTTTGGATTCAAATTGGACGAGACTATTGTACAATAAATTGACAACGAATGGTATCATTGGAGGATTCCACGTTCGATTCACCTATAATTTGTTTGTCGATTCAAAAGTGGTGGGGTATGTATATATGGAAGACATTTCATTAGACATGAAAAAATAGAGTGCTCAACATATGAACTGTGCATACGGGGAAAAAAATATGTTTGGAAAACGCAGGCTAGATATGCGGGATCGACCCATTTTCAATTCTTAACAAATACATTTATATAAAGAAGTGGAAAGCGTTAATTATCACCAATCCCCAAACAAATTATCTCGATTCAAAATTATTGATTATATCTAAGAATCTTAACCAAACCTTTAATAATTTTCTCTCTAATTGATGTCATAGAATCGTTTGATAAAAAAGTTGAAGTTGATAGGTAAACCTCAATCTTAGTATTTTTATTATTATTGATACTCTCCCACACGCAAATGCTCCGTGGGCTTGAAACAGGTACAACACAAATTCATTATTTTATGTGCTACAAATTAATTGAACAAATGAAGCTACTAGGATTCGAACCCTCGACCTTTAAATCTAAGCGGTTCTAACACCATGTTGACCCAAAATCTAATTTTGATAAGTAATACTCAATCTTAATATTTGTATTATTCCAACATTGGAATGGTATTTTTGCTAGTTTTGTATATCAATTATTATGAGTTCTCCTCTCCAACTGTTATTAGTTATAGCATTAAAAAGAATATTTGAATTATTTGAATTCTATCATGTATATTTTTTTTATCAACCATGTTTTAAGATTTCATTTGATAATGATTCTTTAAGTTCATAAGGGTGTATATGCTTATAGTTCAAAGTCTTTTTACTTTTTTTTTTTTTCTTGCTAATTAGTTGGTATTTTTTTCCTTTTCTTATAGTATGTTATCTTATAGTATAAGCAAAGAAAATACAATACAATAATTAGATAGTTATAACAAGATGAAAGAAATGATATGTTACCTGAAAACAGGAGTGTAATGGACTTGTCTTTTCCCACTTTCAACATAGTATTGAAGATCAAACTCATGAAGCTCCAAAGGATCATTTGGGAGGCGAACATTCCGGTTCTTGAACGCAGCAACAAGCACATGAACAAGATCCTTAGCAGGGCTCTTGGACTTTCTAAGTTTGTGCCTATAAAGAGGGGTCCCTAAATAGAATATAAATAAGGATACTAGAAGACCAACTGTAGGGATAGCATACCCTAAACCCCAACCTAAGTTCTCTTGTATATAAACAAGGCAAAGAGTTGCAACCAAAGCTCCCAAGAATGAACTAAACATCCACCAATTAAAGAAGGAGACTTTGAGCTTCTTTTCGTGGCTGTCAAAGTCGTCGAATTGGTCTGCACCGAATGTCGATATGTTTGGCTTTGTTCCGCCTGCCCCTAATGCTATTATATAGAGAGATATGTAGAAAAACGCTATTTGTGAGGACGTTGCTTTGTTGCATACTCCACTTATGCATGTTGGCCTCATTGATTTTAGTGAAACTGCCGTTGTTAGTAGTATCATACCCTGCATATTAAAATCCATGAAATTAAATAGTACTTTGAGTCTATGTTTATGTGCTTTTTTTATTTATAATAGCGAAATAAATCTACAACACTTTACTTGACACTTTTTGTCTTGTCTCACATTGAATTTACAAAAGTTTCAGTTACTAATCCGAACTTGACAAATATTCATCATTTTCTCCTTATTATTGATGAGACAACTTTTGATTTTGTTATGTGTTACGTAGGATAAAGGTGATAAAGTGAGTATTATTATCCAAGTGAAAAGTAACAAGGCACTGATAGGAAACTTTCAATGGATTTGTGAAACAAATAGTTACACATTTACCAAGTTTAATAAATAAATCGACCGTTAAAAGTTCAGATGACAAAAGTCAAATATAGAAGTTAAGGATATATTCTACAGTTGGTTATCTCCTATCCTAAACATATTTAATACATAAGCTAAGTGACATGTAAAACATAAAAATATATCTTCAAGAAATTATTCGTAAGTTTTAACTCATATCTTCTAGGAAATGCAAATTTGGAGTACATGTTCAAATTTTTATGTGTATATTCTGTCGTTGAATATTGCTTGGTGCCCACACTTCCTAGAGCAAGTAGGTGGGATTTTCGAATTCCAAATTTCTCAAAAATTTTATATTGTCTTAAAAAAAAAACTTTTCATATCATTTATGTAGGGCCGCAAAGCCCAAATACACTCAAGGTCCTACGAGAGACTCAACATAACCTCCTCTCAAACAACATGCCTCCGCCAAATAGATACTTACAATCCTATGTTCAACTCACTAATTCAATTATCCGAGTGGCTACGTCGATAATTTAGCCAGCCCTTCTAACAGTTGTGGGTTTCGTAATAATAACATAGCCACTAATTGATAAAACAAGATAGTTGGAAATCGTTATCCACAAGTTGGATGATTATAAAGGCACACAAGAGTTCCCTGTGAATCGGGCAAAGTGCAAGACTAGGAAAGCTACAGCTTCCACTTATTCATTTTTGTGGGCCTATTTTGAATCTTATTATTGTGGCTAAAATTTTATTTTTCAGTTTCATATTTTTATTCCTTCAACCTACCAAATTCCTATAATTCGAACTACTAATTCTTATTGCCCTCATATTAAAAATTGATTTTGAATTTATAAACTTATTATCACTTTATAATAAACATAAAAAGCTGTGTAGAATTAAATGATAGTAACCATAATATGACTTTTTATTTATTATTAAACATTATACCACATTTTCATAAATAGTCGCATGTCAGTTTAAACTTTTAAATGTGACTGATATTTCATTGAAATTTTAAAAGACATCAATTTAGGGTGTGATTGATGCATTAAGCCTTATCATTGTTAATTTAAGATTAAATACATTAACACCCTCTTAAAGTTAGCTCAGAAAATCGAATATCATCCTCAACTTTCAAAAGGACTAGTTACCCCTCTCAACTTGGTAAAAAGGACCAATTATCCCCCTTAACTTGGCAAAAATGCACCAGTTTGCCCCTTAAATGCCACGTGTCAAATTTTGATTAGAGAGAGAAATATCAGAAAAATGACATCTTTGAAAAGTCAAACCAACCAGATTCTAAATCATGGCTTTGAGGGTTAACTGTTGCATTTTTGTCAAGTTAAGGGAGGTAACTGATCATTTTAACTAAGTTAAGGGGGGTAATTAATCATTTTGAAAGTTGAGGGTGACATCCGATTTTTTAATCCAACTTTGAGGAGGTGTTGATGTATTAACCCTTAATTTAACCATTACTGTATTAATGTAAAGGCTATAAAGGTAAAAGAGGTAATTACCACGACGTAAAACAGGGAAGAAATGGTGAAAGTCCAGTAACGACCCAAGTAAGAATCCGCTACAAAAGCACCAATAATAGGAGTGATCCAAACAGAACCGGACCAGTTATTCACATTCCTAACTGATGAAACTGTATTTTCATGCAATTGAGTTGTTAAATATATCACCAAATTAGATGCTACTCCATAGAATGCCATCCTCTCAAAGGCTTCATATCCTGTTCATTATCATTTTTCACTTAATTCAAATATTATCAGTTAATTATTTATTTATGATATTATATAAAAATTGACAAGAAAAATTCATTATAATCAAGTATACTAAAAATTAATGCATTATTAATTTAATAAAATATAAAAAGTGTTAGCTATGTTGTTATCAATTTTTCTTCCCCAGAAAGAGATTTTTTCAATTTTGTTATTATTTAACATTTTTCAAATAAGTCTAAATTCAGTTGACACACTGACACACGTCCACATCATAAACTTACACACGTCAATAGATAACAAATAAAGTAACGACAAGCACCATTTCTTGGTTAATTGGAGTAGAAACAATTAAAAGATGAAATAATATATTCCGTCTGTCTAACAATTAAATTATCATTTTAATTAATTTACGATTTTTAAGATAATAATAAATTAAATAAGGTGAATTATAAGTTTATCTTTTAATAAATATTCTACTCTGTTTTCAAAATTTCATTACTATGTTTAAATATTGATTCCTATAATCTTCTTATCTTGTTATTGGAGATTAAAATATGATTACCTTGAAAGTTGAATAAATTAATAGGAGTAAGAATGAGAAACTCAGAGAAAAAACATATTGAAAATACAAAATGAAAAATCTCTTTAAAACGATAATATTTAGTAGATGAATGGATTACTGTTTTATCAAATTGAAGTGGTTCTAGTGTGTGTTAGAATTACATACTATACTCTTAACTAATCAAAGCATGAAATTTATTATGGTTGTTGATTTGGCACTGTTTGATTAGGTAGAGTTATTTTTAGAAATTTCAATACATATTGACTTTTAATCATTTGAATGCAACATAAAAAATAAGATAGTTCAAATAAACACTTTGTAAGGTAAAGTTTTTATGGTGTCAAATTACACTTGTCTAAAATTATTGAACGCACTCTTTCCAATTGTTGGATGTGCACAAACAAGCCATTGATTGTTGTGTGGATGGGGTGCGCATCCATTGATTATAGACAAGACCAGTCCGAGACAAGTCCAATCAAGAACTACAATATTAGAGTTTATATCGTCGATCAAAATGAAGAAAGGAATGAAATTTGAGCGGATATATGAAGTTACCGATAAGAAAAGCACAAGCTTTCCATTTGCCAGTTTTGGAAGAAAGAGCAGGACGGCCTCTAAGATCAACTGACCCGTCTTCTGTATAATTTTCCTTTGAATCCATTAAAATGTGTACTGGAGAAGATGAAGAAGCTAAAGGAGAATTGGAATTAAGTTTAGTATAGAGATGATAAATTTATTGAGGTATTTAAATAGGCCAGATTCTTGCTTTGCACTTGTACTAAAAACAAACACATACCTCTCTCTATATTGAATGGCCACTATCAATATCACTTTTTCATTTGTTTAGTTTTTATTCACCTTTATTGCATTAATTAATTACACAATTAAAAATTTCCCATTGGCTTTTCAGATTAAGTACCTATTACAAGGTCAACGTTTTATCATTTTACTTTTTTATTTGAAGATGATTATAATAAAGACTTTCGATATCCATTTCATTTAAATACTATAGGAATTTGCTGCTGTAATTTTCTGGCTGATTTGGATGATAGGGGTTTGGATTAATGAACAACTCTTGTGTTGTCCATCTTCTTTGATCTAAAATATTTTTTTTTGATAAAATTTCCTTACTTTTTAACTATGTTTTAGGATTCTCATCTGTATAGAACAAAAATTAATTATGCTATTTTAATGATCATTAAACTTTAATTTGGTCACCTCTCTTCCAAAAAAAATAAATCAATGAAGGTTATAAGTTCAATTTTTAGATTACTCACAGAATAAAATGTCCTTATTATTAAAAAAATTTAAGTTATAAATATTATTAATTATTGAAAATCCATTTTTTTATTTATTCTAGTAATTTCTTTTCAGTTGTGACTTTAAAATCAATATCCATAAGAGATTTATTATACTGTTGAAAAAACTAACTTATCATTTACATTGTTTACTAAATATATTTTTCTTTCTTAATTACCAACATATTATTTCATAAATACATAACATAATCATTGTCCTCATTTATGTTGGAGATGTTGGGTTATCCCACAATAGAAATAAAAAATGATGATGATTGATATATAAGTAGTGTAGATTGAACCTAATACACAAATCATTTGGTTTTGCATCAGATAGACTCATTTCCAAATATATACTCCCTCGACTAATTATCAATTCTAACACTCTCATGGTTCATGGATTCCCTGAAATTAAAACAGTGGTAAATAAAATAATGGAGTTAACAAAATACCCCATTCCACGTCAATAAAAAAAATGGAGTTAACAAAATACCCCATTCCATGTCAATAAAAAAATGGAGTTAACAAAAATTCATTGATTTACTAATGCTGTTAAACCTCAATTCCCCTTTTAGAACCTGCAAAAATACAAGCTCAATTTTTAAAATGACTGAAACCACATGATATATTTTGAAGTTTACCTTTAATTATATTAATGTTTAATCTTGCAAACATAGGTAGGAAGAAAAACTTTACATAATCCTAAAATATGTAGTACTTTTTAATACATATAAATTAGGAAAATGTTTCATATACCTTATCATTTTTGTTTTACTATAAAAGAATATAAATCTTATTACAACAACAATAATTTACCGCACTCAAATTTTTTTTCCTCTTTTAAAGTTGCGCAAATGTGTTTACATATTAATACAAAGAAACTTACCTCACCTATATGTGAATTCGAACTGATGACCTATAAAATCACAACTTTAGGATGAGCCATTAGACTAAGACACTTGCCACTACCCCCACTCAAAGTTACAAGAATGGAATAAATATTTCTCACTACTAATATGTAATTAAGGTATTTACCAATCCATCAATAGATGAAGTGAGAGAGAAGTTTAAAAAATTTATTAAATATTTAGGTTTGAACCTCAAATCTTTCAAAGTTCACTAACAGCACAAAAATATTTTCCTGATCTTACAGGTAAAATAACATTTATTTCGTAGAAAAAGTTTATGCAAATTAGTACTATATTAGTTAAGATTTATTACACTACAGAATATATTTTATGTTTTTTGCCCATATGATTAATGGGAGTTTTTCCCGACTACAACTAGATCATACCCGAGTCACACACCTGACTATAATGGGTGAGTTTTCAAATGAGAAATTTGTACGTGCACAAGACTCGAACACTCAATATATTTAAATAATAATACATGATAGTTAGATCACAATTTTTTTGGTTGAAAATATTAATTTTTCAAATTCATTTTCATTATTTATGGGATTCAACCGCATGACACATCATATGAAAAAAAGGCAACATTATACTCAATACAAACAACAAATAAAAAAACATATTCTCATTGATAACTCACCCATCATAATCAAACGCGCGATCTAGGTTGGATCTGGATGTATTCGAAATAAATTTCCGATGAACCAGATGGGCAACAAGAAAACAAAATCAACATATTTTTACATAATATGAAAATTTATTTTTTTAAGATTATTAAGAAAAAGTACCAAGGAATTGAAAGAATTATATGTTGCGCCGCATCACTTCAAAAGGCTGAGAGTTGAGTACGGGATTGATGATTTCCGATATAATAAAATAAATCTAACAAATATTTGAGGCTGACATTATTACTAAAAAAAAAAAAACAAAATAATGAAAGAAAATATAGATAAATGCAAGAAGTGCATCCTCCATCAAGGAAAACAAGATTCATGAGTCATGAGGCCAACGCATTATCCACCATTACTTAAATAAAATCAAATTTTTGGTTTTCCTAAGATTTAATATTTCATTTGTTCTTAATCTTTAAAAAAGACCAATTATGTGAATATGTAGAGATAGATAACTACCCATTAACAATGAAGAAATAATCATTCTTTGCTCTAATCATTACCATAGAATTCAAATTTTTGTATTTTATCAATGTGGAAGGCATTTGATTAGTTCACCAAATAGGAACATAAGAACAACACTTTTCAAGAGGAAAATATGGCCAACCCTACCCCTCCGCCGCCCAACTCCCATTCTCCTATTCTTACCCAGTCATCCAGCCTCCGATCATGTGCACACATCGCCCAACCTCCCTAACTCATCTTCGAAATCACCCACGCTCTCAAAACCCTAACCAAATAACCAACAAACCTAAAATCTATTTTGAAAACTACCCAAACACCAATGATGTCTCTGCTATGCCCTTGATCTTTAACAAATATGGTGTTTTAGGATCGATTTACACCGCAAGGAAACACAATGGTAAAAACCTTAATTTCGGTTTCATAACACTAGATGGATCGATCCCATTACATGAAGCCCTCTATCATCTCATCTCATTCATCATTGGGAACGTTCAACTTTGAGCCTTCAAAGCTAAATAGGATTTGAGGAGAGATATCATGACAGCTGCTAGACTCTCTAGCAGCCATACGTCCACAAAGCTTATATCGAAGTTTGAGTTCCCCGAGTCTCCAAGAGGTGAAAGATCATACGCTTAAGTAGTATCTACCAACAAAACCTATGACGTGAAGATTGACAGCAAGTTCAATAAGGCAAATTGGGTCCCTCTTTCTTTTGTGGCATAGGTCATTGAAATATCATCAATTCCAAGACTGCTCAACATAGTAAAAGGCCGTAATTGCACAATAAAGTTTATCGCACAACTTGGCAGAGATCAAGTTTTATTCTCATTCTTTTCTAAGGATGCATTGGAAGCTTTTTTGGACAATGACTGGTTGTACCTTCGAGATTTATTATTCGAGGTAACACAATTATCCTACGATTTAGGACCAAAAGAATGTTTATTATATGTCAATTTCATGGGATTGCCATTGATGATGATATTGAAAGGATTAATAACAATATTATAAGAAAAATTATAGCAGCGGAATATAAAAAAAAAAGAACACAAGGATTTTTACGTGGAAACCCTAATTGAAGTTAGGGAAAAAAACCATGGAACAAACTCCAATTTTTTCTTCCACTATAATAACAATAGCAGGTACAAAAGAGATTATTATAAAATAGTATAACTCAGGTGTTTCCCAAAACCTCACTATTTTCTCTCTTCCCGATTTTTAGAAACCCCTTTTTTAAAAATCTCTACACAGATATTGATGTATCTGTGTTTTCTTTCTTTGGCTCTACTTCTCAAATGAGGCAGAAACCTCTCTATTTATAGGCAATTGAAGGCAAGTAATGCCTTCAATTACTCCTTCAATTACACCTATAATTGTGCCCCATTTCACCTATAATTACGCCCCTTATTGACTTCTTTTTTTTAATTATATATATAGTGGGTCACACAAGTTGGAGGGACACCACTCAACAATTATGTTACGCATCGATACGTAAATTGTATGCGTTAATTGGGAGGTTGATTTTGATTGATTTGAATATTGATATCCTCATGCCTTTGGATATAACAATCACGTATTCAATTTTATTTTTGGTCAAATAAAATTCCACATCACGGATAACTTTAGACAGGTTGTCGCTCGTACAAATTATGTTCCCAAACTCTTCTTATGATGAGGAAGACACGCTAGATGAATTTCTAGGCAATACAACCCTGTCTCCCTCTAACCGTTGGGTTTGTTCAAATGATAACAATGAATATTCAAGTTTTTAATTGGCAGATAAAATAGTCTCATTATCAAATCAATCCCATTACCTACTTTTTGATAGTAGCACGACAGTTGTAGTTGAGACTTAGTCGAGCCACACTTCTTCTCCTAGCCCAGACATTCCAAACATGAATAGGCTAATAATCTTACCATGAAACTATAACAAATCTGTGGAAGAAAAGATGTTAACCTTTTCCGTGGGTAATAACAGGGGTTGTTCAAAGAGAGAAACAAAAAAGCGAACCTAACAACCATGGACTTTACTTTGGCTTCTGAAGGCATGAGGTACACTTGAGGATTTTCTTTATTTGACAATTATCGTTAAATGTTATGTGTTGGAATTCAACAATTTTAGAAGTTGAAATCCTTAGTTCACAATTTCCTAAATTGAATCTTAGTGACAGTTTAGGAAGGGTACCTAAGTTGTGTTTGAGTGGTAGTTAGGAAGAAATGTACTTTTTGTAATAGAGTCTACCCACTGTAAAGGCTTCTCTGCCCAATGAAGAAAAAAAACACTAGTGGATTAAATCTCAGAAAGGAATCCGGGGACTAGAGGTAGGCTCGGGGTCGAACCTGGATATATATTAGGTGTTGTATTTCTAAACCTTTGTTGTTGTCTTTATAGTGTCCTTGCCCATTCATCATTCTCTCTGTTTATATAAGTTCTGCTTGAAAACCAATCCAAGTTGAGTAAAGTACTTAGCACAAATTTAAGATAAACTACACTCAAAAAAGCTGAGTAATTTATAGTTTTTAGACCAACGCACAACATAAGTTACTCAGCATGCATCTAAAAACTGAACTTAGAAAATAAGTTTTATATATCCTAAAAAGAACTAAGTAATTGTATTCACCCCATCTGCTTAGTTATTTAAGCTATTTTTGACCAACAACTGGTATCATAGCGAGTGCTCAGCTTTAACACTTATCATCTTTGAGTTGAAGATCCTAATGTCTTATAATAACTTTTCTATGGCTCAGGATAGACAACACTCCTTAAAGAAGGAAAGTAAGTAACCAGGCCTCCATTATTAAATGGCCAACACTATAAGTTTTGAAAAAATTGCATGAAAAACTTTATTCAATCAAAAAGCATGCAAGCATGGCCACCTATTGAGCTTGGCCTAAGAATTACCATGTGGAGAGAGTCCCAGCTGATCCAGAAGATTACGATGATGTTGAACTAAGGCTCCTTAAGGAGAATGCGACATTAATAAACTAGTTACATTGTGCGGTAGATCTTACAAAGTTTAACAGGGTCTCGAGCTACGAGACAGAGTAAGAAATCTAGAGGAAAATGAAGATTACCTATGAGGAGACCGATAAGGTGAAGGAGTCGAAGATCAACCTCATGCTTAGAGAGTATGAGTTGTTCCATATGGACAATAGTGATGGTATTCAATCCATGAATACCATGTTCACTAATATCATTAATGAACTGAAGAGATTGAGCAAGGAGTTTACCAAAGAAAAAATGGTGAAGAAGATCCTTTGTGTTCTCACTTTTGAGTGAGATGCCAACAAGAGCGCTATCGAAAATCTCATGATCTTAAAACCTACAACTATGATGAGCTAATAGGCACCTTGCTGACTAGAAAAATATCGTTGAGGAAATATAATGATGATTCTAAAAGGAGTAAAGGTAGGGAAAAGAGGGCAGAGCCATTGTCTTGAAAGTTGACTCATCAGGTGAATCCAACTGTAGTTATTCGGATGAGCAGATGGACTTTTGACGAGGCAATTCAAGTACTTCATGAAGAAGGATGGGAAATTCAACAAGAAGAGTTTCCCAGCAAAATCAAGTCAACTAAGCACCAACGCGGAGCTAAGGAATGACCTAAGAAGGAGCACAACAAAGACATCAAGTGTTTTGGCTATGGAGAGAAGGGTCATATCTAGTCATCCGGTCCTAAATCCAAAAAGGATAGATTCAAGAAGAAGTTCACCAAGAAAAATGAGGCACTTGCTGCCACCTAAAACCATTTTGAAGAATCTTCATCTTTAGATGAAGAAGTTACCTATTCTACTAACCTCTACTTAATGGCGATCGAGAATAAAAGGGGTGAGAGCTCAACATTTGTTTCCAAGAGGAACTCATCTACTGTTGACTTTGAAATTGAGAGAAACAAAAGGAAGAACCCACAAATTGAGGTGAGCCTAAGATCCGCTGATGACAATGGAATGTGGTATCTATTAGACATGATGTATGCCCTAGAGGCAATTGATGGCATGGTTTTGACTCTAATGACTCTGAGGGGTTATATTCTAAAATGAAGCCAAAAAGCTTATTCCCCACTTTTCTACCGATAAGATAAAAGTTCAAAATACGAACAGGTGTTGTCAGTACCGCTTATCTAAATAGAATAATGGTGACCACTGTAAGTATACAGTTACGATGTAGTTTTAAAAGATATCAATCCCACAGGGAAGGACCAGCTCTAAAGATCAACAAGAGAAACGGAATAAAGAAAATAAAATAGATTTGATTTTAGTTAGGAGGATTGGAATGATGGATGAATAGATATATGTATGAAAGATTAGAGAAGATAAAAGTATATAGATTTTCCCTACAAACAAGTATAGCAAAGAAAACATGCAAGGTCATCAAAGATATTACGTCCACTAGATTAATTTAACAGACTTGTTTCTAGACACTCAGATATTAAATTATTCATCGCAGATCAACACATAAAATGACTTTTCTAAATCTAGTGTAAACGAATTAAGATGATTATATAAACTTGGATAACAATATTACTATGCTTAGTAAGAGTTGCTCTCACATAGCCACATTTAGCAAGTTACCATTCCATAAATGTTGGCTCACTAAACAGCGTTATAATCACAGATCTAGTAATTTACACAATCTCGTTAACCCCGAAACTACTCTTAAAGTTAACTCAAAAGCATATAACTTGATTAATATAAAAAAATTCAACACGAAATACACATTTTGGAACATAGACATATCATAAACTTTGAAATAGAAAGTATAAGTAGAAAGAAAAGGAAAGAGAAGTGGAGGTCAAGCTTCATGTTGAGCGGTAGGCGGAGGAAAGAGAAGATGATATTGCGGCTGATGAATCCCTGCGCCAAAGAAAGCATAAAATGGTATTCTCAGAAGAAACTGAGGAGCAGGGCAAGGCCAAGAAGTCTAGAGATGTGGACACTCTAAGTTCTAACGTTGCTGTTGAAGTTCAAGAAGTTTTTGCCAAGGTTAAGGGCACTCAGCACAAGTGTTCTACCAATAGCAGGCCCCTACAAAAGAATGTGCAGGTGGTGAGCAGCGAGGAAGATGTTGGAGAAACCTTTTCTCTCCATCTAGAAGAGTATGATCTTCCTGATTACAACATCCCCTTACCTTCTTTCACTCAAACTAAGGAACCTTCCACTTAGTTTGAGTAACCTTAAGATGGTCCATCCTTGGGCCAAATAGCTAACCCAAAGGTTCCTATAAAGCCTACCCTCATTTCTTCTGTAAATCCTCAAACCTCTTCTCCTGTAAATTCTCCAAAACCCCAAGTATCTACTCTTGTAGATATTGAAACACAGATTGTAAATTCTCCTCCTCCTCCTTCAAATTATGTACATTCTCCCATTTATATTCCTTCATCCCTTGTCAATAACCAAAATTCTGCCATTCATATCTCCTCTCTTACCAAAAGTCATGATTCTTTTTCTCCTAACCCTTCATCAGTAAATAATTCTCCTACCCCGTCTTCTTCTGTACAAACTCAAACTCAAACCATTTCTTGTACAGCCCTTATACCTACTATTCCACTCAAGAAAACCATTCCCCTACTTTTTCAAATGTCAATTCTTCTGAACCTACCCCTTCTTCGTACCCAGCCTCTACCCCTCTAACCCCTCTTATTAGAGAAGTTCCTAAAGCTAAGAACTCTGCTCAGCATGGAAAAGTAAGTGGTAAGAATACGGAGGTAAATTTTACAGCCCATGATGTATCTAAACCTAGCAGAGAGCCAGTTTGTGAGAACTTGGCTGACTCATCTAACTTGGCAGAGATTAGAGAGTTAGTAAGGAAGAAATTCCTCGTGCTCAAAACCAATGTCGAGTTAGATGGAGCCATAAGCAAATTGCTACTTGCTCAAGAATTGAAGGGAATTATCCTCCAAAACCAAGGTAAAATTACTTGAATTCGAACAGCACACAAGTTTGCCAAATGAATCTCTCTACTTTGAAGAGTTTGAAAAGATTCAAGGTAGCTTGTTTTTTGTTTGAAATCACTTGGAAAAAGAGAGTGCTAAGAGCTTGGTGGAAAAGATGGCTCTAATCCTAACCAGTTTGACGGACTCTGCAGCCCAACTTGGGGCAGCCATCTCTGCTATCCCCACGTCTATTACAGTAGATAATGCTGTTGCAGGTAAGATCAAGGGTAGCGTGGATGCTACTACTGAGCAGCTGAGTCTCTTGAGTACCAACATGGTTACTCAAGTGACACAGATCCACAAACTTGGTGAAGAGTAGGCCAAAATAAAGAAGCTCACAGATCGTCAAATTAAGAACATCCTCAAGGAGTTAGAAATTACAAAATACGTTGGCCATAGCATTACAAAGCTGTTGGAGACCCAGTCAAAGTTCTTGCTGAATCACGATAACAAGTAAGACCAGATGATAAATCTGCTGACAGATATGTCTACAAAAATGGACAAGGGTCCTATGGTCAACCTTGACTCTCTCCACTCCAAAGTGGATTCTATCCAACTAGAAGTCAATGAGAACATAAACAGCAAGATCTCCTCTTCAAAAAATTTCTCATCATTGCAATAGGGAAGATCTTTCCAGATATGCCTACTCCACACTTGTTTCCTACCGAATCTTAGTGTCCTGAGACTGGTATGACCATTCATTCCAAGCTGAATGTAATTAAGTTAAAGGTAGATGACCTGTAAAAGAACATTGTAACTCTGGTGAGAAGGGGTCAGCTGGAAGCAAAGGACATTGATTACATTACAAATTGTATAGCATCTATTGGACCCAAAGTTCTTGATATAAAAGCACAACTAAAGATCGCATTGAATGCAATGGACTTCAGAGCCTTACTCCAATGCTTTCAATAGTTTGCATTTTAAGGGTTTGATCAGATCGCTCACCTCTCCAAATGTCACCATCTTCTCCTCAACGAGCTTAACGACCAAGAATTTCTTTCTTCTAAAGGCAAAGAGCAGCTGGAGTAAGAGATTTCCCTCCAAATCATCAGCTAGCAAGAGAACTTCAAAGCTGCCCTCGATGCTTTAATCTCTACCTTGAACAAATTGTGCAAGGTCAGATAGCAAAGGGGGAGAAGGTAGCTGAAGATGCTCTCCGAACGATGAATCTAAATAAGGAAACACTTCTAAGGCGTCCTTATCCTACACCTCCTCGGCAGCAATATCCGAAGGTAAATCAAGACATAACTATTGGTTCTTCCTCAATAGCATATAAGAAATAAGCCATGTACTTTATAGTTAGAACTTGTAATAGAGCGTAGCATTATAATCTTAGTTCAGGATATAATTAATGTACTGACTAAGTCATTTTTTTAATCAATAAAATTACAAGTTTATACCTCAAGTTAAGATCTTCTTAACTTTAAATTATTTTTATGTATGTATGTATGTTTCTACTGTGTGTTGGATAACTGATGTAGGAACTCATACAAGAGACCAACCTTAAAGAAAAGTTGAAGTAAGACAAAGTCCCAAAGTGAAGAAAAATCCTCTAAGTATAGGGCAGCTTAACCACTTGAAGAGACTCACTCAATATGGGGGAGTTCAAATTGACTAAGGGAAGTCACTCAGCAAGGGAGTCTTACATCACTTTCCAGGTATTCTTGATATCTCTAAACAATTTATTCAATTAATCTTTTTTACTACCTGGTTTGCTATCTGTCCAAAATAAGGGAGATTGTAGAACCCAAGTTAATAGTACTTCATAGTACTTAAATGTTTTGGAAATAGCAAACTGACTAGGATAGTGAAATTAATTGAGTACCAAGTGTACGCTTAATTAATAAAGCTGACGTAACACCCCCAAAATTTCTAAATTTTGATATTGGTAAATTGTTACAATATTAAAGGAATGACAAGAAAAAATTAAAGTTCGGTAATAGTGAAACGGAGCGAAGTTTGACCGCAGTCAAACTTTGACCCGAAATTATGCAACTTGAGATCGAAATTTTTGATAATTATAATTCATACAAGAAATAATATATAAGCTATTACGGAAGCTTATAATTAGATGTATATATTATTCTTTTATAAAGTTTAAATACGAAAAAGTAGTTCAAATTAATCGAGAAAGGATGTTATAGTTAAAAATATGTTGACTAGGGACTTAATAACATTTTAACCGTCAAGATATTTTATATATATATATATATATACAGCTCTTCTCCTCCTCCTACATGTCTCCTTCTTCTTCCTTACAAAAATTCTCTTAACCTTAAAAACTTCCAATTTCGTTGTTTCAACTTCGAATTCTTGTTAGAAATCAATCTCTAAGCCTTCTATCATCATCACTTTATGTAAAATAAGGTTAGAAGAGAAAGAAATCAGGTGTTAGGTTTCGGATGAACAGTAACCCGAATTTGAGGTAAGTGATTTTTGAGACAATTGAAGTTGAATTAGTAGAATTCATGGTAGATTAAGCATATTTAAGGTATTATAAGGCTTATTCAAGTAGTATTTTGATTGTGAAAAAAGGTTTTGTAGAAGAAGCTAATACTAGTAGTGGAAAAGGGAAAGAGGTGGAAGAAAACCATTGAAGAGCTTAAAAGTGGTTTGTGTACACTAATTTCAAATTTTAATTTTGCTGGAAAAATTTCCAGATAGTACCTCTATCTTTGTTTTAATATTTTCTCATGTTATACCACTCTGATTTGAGTGATTCTTAATTCTATGGGAATGTAAAGAAACAGAACGTGTTATGTTTAGAAGGAACTTATTTGATTTTCATTCATTTACTTTGTTAAATTATCGTTTGAAGTTAAATCATGGAATATGTTTTTGAGAGTTTTTCAGTTTGCACATTGTTCAGTGTTTTGAGTATAACTTAGTCTATATTGATTGGATTTCTGTGATTCTTGTGGAATTGAAATGTTGAGACAAATGGGTAGGTATTTTAAGAATTAACTTTTTTAATTTGAAGACGTTTTAATGGAGAAAGATGCAGGGGAAGTCAGGTCATGAAATCTGGAAATTTCTTAAAACATGAAGGATAATTTTATTGTGTTTTATTGATGTTTAGTGATTGAAAATTGTAAGGATTTGAGATCCTTAATACATGAATTTGTGTTGATTTATATTGATTATATTGCCCTTAGTAAACGAGTTGAAAATGAGTCTGGGTAGATTGGCGCCAATAAAGGGGAGGTACAGGACTGTACAAACAAATGAAGCTATATGCTTCGAGCTTTGACCAATATTGTGATATTGATATTGTTGTTATTTTTATAGAAGCTTTGGCTTTGGTCATGTCCCATAAATGTTAATATATTGATACTGGGAAGAATTAATATTGAAGCTTCGGCTTTGGGCTTGTTCGCCCCCGTACGTATTACCATTATTCACTTCCTAGTTTACTTTGGGCAAACATATGATTCTATGTTTGAATAATTTGATATAATTGTTATTATAGTTAATTGAGATTTATAAAATCGGTTTTATGTTTTTCTATCTATAATTTTTCATACAAAAATTGGTTTAGCTTTATATTTATATCTTTATTTTTATATACTTTATTTTATAGAGTAATATATGCATTTTATTTTATAGCATTTTTAAGTTGAATTAGTATACACCACTAAGAAAATTGCTTAGCATGTTGTTTTTTCTACACACAGATTTTGAAGTTGTAGATAGCCTGGATCAAAGTGGAGAAGTCAAATAAGGAAGTGTGAGCCGATATAGCTTTTTGAGGTGGTTTAAGCTTTAGTCCTATTTTGTGGTATTGTATTATAAATGGCATGTAAAGTAAGTGTGATATTAAGAAATGTATTTTGAGATTTAAATAAGTTAACATTTGTAAGAAGTTTATGAATAATAAGGATAAATTCTATGTATTAAATGTATATAGTACTAACGACCATGCTATGAAGATTAGGTATTTACTTATAGTTGTAGCAATCCCTTGATATTTATACATATAAAAGGGGGCGTTACATTTAATGCTATCAGAGCGTGGTTTAGGTGATTCTAGGACTAGATTTAAGAGTGAATATGAGTTTTTTAAGTGTTTGATCCGCTTTGGTCCAATTTTCAGGAATAAGTGATGGCTAATAATGATAGAGTGGATTCTGAAAGTATGGTTCGTTTTGAAAAAGGGGATGAACAAATGCATGAAAATCCACCCCATTCATGGCAATCCAGAACAGCCTACTCCAGCACAAGCTGCATTACTTCAGCATATGGCCACTGAAGTAATCACATAAGTTTTATGAAACATACCAATTCCTCAAGTTCCATTAATTCCTCAACCTGAAAGAAGAGAAGAGAGTACTCCTCTTGAATGAATCAAGAAACTCCCTATTGATGACTTCAAAGGCGAAACAACGGGACCTGCAGCTACCAAAAGATTGGCTTGATCATACCACTTGGTGTATGAATAGGCTTCACTTTACTGATGAAGATATAATTGACTATGTGCAAAGTCTATTAAAAGAACAAGCTAGAGGGTGGTGGTATAATATTATTAGAGAAAGGCAAAGTGAAGAGATCAGTTGGACCTTTTTCAAATAGCAATTTGAGAATAAATATGTCAGTGAACGATTCAAGGATGAGTAGAAAATATTGTTTTTATCTCTAAGGGAAGGGAGAACAACTGTGTCTGAATATGAATATTAATTTACCAAGCTTGAAAGGTATGCCCATAATATCATTGAAAGTGAAGAAAATTGGTGCAATAGGTTTGAAGATGGTTTGAATGATGAAATGAAAGTGCATTTATTTGCACAAAAGATCAGAGTATTTACTGATTTAGTTGATGTTGCTTCTGGTATTGAGAAGATCAATTTAAACAGCCAACAAAGAATGGCAAAGAGATCAGAGTTTCAAAATGGTTCACATGGCCAATCAAATTCAAATGCTCCACCAAGTAAGAAACAAAAGGGAACTTTAGAGCAAACACAGTCTCATTACAAAGAAATTTCACAGAGGCAAGCTATAAGTTCTGGATCAGTGCTAAGTGTACCTTCAGGTAGAGGAAGAGGAGAAACTCCAAAATGTTCACTATGTGGAAGGTTTCATATCGGAGAATATTGGGGAGCAGGGAGAGCTTGTTTTAGATGTGGCTCGAGAGAACATTTGATTGAGAATTGTCTTTAGATGAAGACAAGTACATGTGCACATGCTATAGTTTCTAATCCTACAGTGTAAGGTGGATGAGGAAGGGGAAGAGGAAATTTTAGTGGTACAAGTGGATATGATACGACTCTACAAGTGCACCAGGGTCGTAGAGCTGGAGGAATGGCATGAAGCTATACAATCCGAGCACTCGAAATTCGAGATTCTACCTAAGTTATTGTTGGTAAATTTTCATTCTTTGGCAATGATGTTTATGCATTGATATATCCAAGTTCAACTCAATCATACTTATACTCTACATTAGCTCATGAAAAGGGGTTACTTGTAGAAGAAATAGGAGAAAATATTGATGTGATAAATCTCTTAGGGCATAGTGTGATACTAAACAAAGTATATATGAAATGTCCTATTAGGATTCAAAATCGAACTTTCCTAGCAAATTTGATCGAATTGCCTTTCCAAGATTATGATATCATTCTTAGAATGGATTGGTTGTTGGAGAATCGGACTATGGTAAATTGCAAGAATAAAAGGGTGTCTCTTCAAGTTTTTGATGGAGAAGAAATTGTCATTGTTGGAGAGGGATCAAATTATCTCTCTAACATCGTTTCTTCTATGAAATCTAGGAGAATGATTAGAAGGGGATGTCAAGCCTTCCTAATTTTTGCTCTTGAGTCTAAAATGGAGGAATTGAAACTACAAGACATTCTTACCATTTGAGAATTTCCTGATTTATTTCCAGAAGAGTTATCGAGGAACCACCAGAAAGAGAAGTAGAGTTTGCAAGTAACGTGTTACCAGGTACCACTCCGGTATCTAAAGGACCGTACAGAATAGCACCTGCTGAGCTTAAAGAGTTAAAGATCCAATTGCAAGAACTGTTAGATAAAGGATTTATCCACCCAAGTATATCTCCATGGGTGTACCAGTGCTATTTGTTAAGAAGAAAGACGGTTCACTTCGATTATGCATTGAGTATGGAGAGTTGAATAAGTTGATAGTGAAGAACAAGTACCGTTACCAAGAATCAATGACTTGTTTGATCAACTTAAAGGTGCCAAATACTTTTCCAAGATTGATTCGAGATCGGTTTACTATCAGATGAGAGTGAAAGATGATGATATTTCGAAGACGGCTTTTTGAACAAGATATAGGCATTATGAATCTTCGGTTATGACATTTGGTCTTACTTATGCACCTACAACATTTATGGACCTTATGAACCGTGTCTTCTACTCATATTTAGATAGGTTTATAGAGGTTTTCATAGATGATATTTTGGTGTATTATAAGTCAAAAGAAGAACATGATGAACATCTGCAGATAGTCTTCCAAACTTTGCGAGATAATAAGCTTTATGCCAAGTTTAGCAAGTGTGAATTTTGGCTTTAAGAAGTTTCATTTTTGGGACATCATGTTTCTAAAGAAGGAATTAAAGTTTATCCGAAAATGATAGAAACAATGCTTGAATGGAAATCACCGAAGAACCCTACAAAAGTCAGAAGTTTTATCGGATTAGCAGGTTATTATAGAATATTTGTTAAAGGATTCTCAATCATTGCTACCCCATTGACAAAGTCACTTCAGAAGAATGCAAAGTTTGAGTGGAATGAAAAATGTCAAGCTACTTTTGATAAGTTAAAGACTATATTGACAGAAGTACCTGTACTTGCACAACCAGAGCCGGGGAAAGATTATACAATCTACAGTGAGGCGTCGCATAATGCTCTTGGATGTTTCTTGATGCAAGAATGGAAAGTGATTGCCTATGCTTCTAGGTAATAAAAGAATTACCCGACTCATGATTTGGAGATGGCTGCAATCGACTTTATTTTGAAAATTTGGCGACACTATCTTTATAGAGAGAAGTGTTATATATTCATTGACCATAAGAGTTTGAAGTATTTGCCAACACAAAAGGAGTTAAATTTGAGGCAATGATGGTGGATAGAATTCATTAAAGATTATGACTGCGTTATTGATTACCACCCAGGAAAGGTTAATGTTGTAGCAGATGCTCTCAGTAGGAAGACAATGATGGTGCTTAAGGTTATGAATACGAGACTGACTTTCACGGATGATGGAGTCATAGTTACATAATTGAAAGTCCAATCAGTCTTACTACAACACATCAAGGAAGAACAAAATGAAGATGATGAACTTAAAGTCAAGATCACAAGTTCGAATTGAAGGAAATTACTCAATACAGGGAGATGGATGCTTATACTTCAAAGAAAGGCTATGTGTTCCCAATAATGTGGAGTTAAGGAAAAAGATCTTAACTTAGGCACATAATAGTCCTTATATGTTTGCACCCAGGAGAAAAAAAAATGTACCAAGACTTCAAGAGGCATTATTGGTGGAGCAGAATGAAGAAGGATATTACCAATTATGTTGGCCAATGTTTAACTTGTCAACAAGTGAAAGCTGAACATCAAGTTCCATCTGGATTGTTACAACCAATAGCAATTCTAGAATGGAAATGGGAAAGGATTACGATGGATTTTATACATCTCTACCTTTAATACAAAAGAAACATGATGGAGTTTGGGTTGTTGCTGATAGAATGAGTAAGTCTCACACTTTCTTACAGTGAGAATGAATTGTTAACTTGATAAGTTGTCCCATATTTATATAGAGGAGATAATTTGGCTACATGGAGTACCAGTTTTGATCATTTCTGACCAAGATCCAAGATTCACTTCAAGGTTTTCGAAGAAGTTACAAGAAGCCTTGGGTACTAAATTTAATTTTAGAAGTGCATTTCATCCTCAAACTGATGAATAATCTGAAAGATTAGTTCAAGTATTGGAAGGCATGATGAGAAGCTATACCATTGAATTCGAAGGAAATTGGGATAAGTACTTGTGACGTATAGAGTTTGTGTATAAAAATAGTTATCAGTCAAGCATTAAAATGGCACTATATGGAAGAAAATGTCGAACTCCATTATGCTGGATGGAGCTTAGTGAGAATAAGATCATTGGTGTGAAGCTTATTCAAAAAAGAAAGAAGGCTGCATTTGATAGATAGAAAACTTATGCCAATTTGAAAAGAAAAGAAATTTTGAAGTTGGAGATAAAGTATTTCTTAAAGTATCACCTTGGAAGAAAGTTCTA
>CATIWQ010016176.1:0-22027 GCA_949673415.1 Euphorbia schlechtendalii
GATTTACCTAGTATCTGCATTTGCATAAAAAATAACTACATACCACGTGAAATCTTTTATATGAAGTATAAAAATGACTAAAACTATGGTGTTTATTGTATAAAATTTATATGATAATAAGTGTAATTATACACTTATCACAACTCTAAATGATCAAAATTTATCAAGGGCATTTGAGGGGGGGAATTCCTTCCCCAATTGCAACGCACATCTCAATCACCAAGGTTGTGGGTGTAGCAGGAATTTCCATCAACTTCTTTACCAGGCCCATTTTGTGCTTCTAGGATGTCTCGAGCAGCCTCTAGATACTGTATTTAGCTTGAATCCCTTTCAACTGATTTACCAAGGGATCTATATCTAGCATGTCTTCATACACCTTTGGGGGTAGGGGTAGCTCGGGTTGTTCCCTTACTATTTCCTCTGGCCTGGAGTCATTGAGCTGTATAGTCTCATCCCTCCTAAAAACTCTACCACTTAGAGTAACCCTTAGTACTCCATTCTCTATCACTCTTGTTTCCTTAGAATTGACCCAAGGGTACTGGTCATATCCATCCTCCGCTTGGCTGCGTTGCCCCTTCAACTTGTAAGAATATAAGTTTATAGGCTTCTTCCCGTCAGAGATGATCTCGCCCTCAACCGAGGTTCCTTCTTCGAGTTTACTTTTCCTTCTTAACTTAGGGACATATGCATCGAGATCAATGGTCACCCTCTCTGGTGCTTTCCCTTATTCCACCCTCATTGTGTCTTCTCGTGGTTCACCTCCATCTGTAGAGAACACTTTTACCAATGGATCTTCCCCCATGTTTTCACTCTCATCGAACACTACATTAACCACCAGGTTTGGACCGTCGCTAGTACAGAACTAGTGGGTATTCCCGTTCCCACTACATGGATGTTACGGTGTTTGCATGTGAACTCCCTGTCGAGGTGATGAGCATGGTATGATAACTCATCAAAATCTAGTATAGTTAACCTTACCAGATGGTAGTGGTACAATTCTTGAGATCCCCCTACTATTAACTATACTCCAGAAGGCTTAGATGGTCTCGAGACCAACACTAAATAGATAAACATCCACCGCTTTACATAGCCGGTGAGCAATTCTCCTTCCCTCTATACACAAGTGAGCAGATCTCGCATCATTTGTTTCAGAGGTTCTAGAAATGAAAACTCCATCTGGAACTCTGCAAAGATGTAATTCTAATTGCTCTTAGTCTCAATCGATTATATTTCGTACCACTGACTTGCTACTCTTGCTAGTGAGCACGGAAATAATGTAGCTATCATATTTTGAGACAGGCCATGTGCTCGACACAGGATATAAAACTTGGACAAGTGAGAATATGGTGCATCATTCCCATTTAAAATTGACATTCTGGCTAAGCTAAAACTGGCCCTTGGGATTTCTTCCCATTCTCTAATCACTCGATTGCTTGACTCAGATTCAAGCATCTCTATCACATCGTCTGAGTCCATCCCCGAATCAATCACCAGCACATACTCCTCTCCCTTGCTGGCCGGTGCTTCTCCTGAAAGTTCCCTCCCTATGCGAAGTGATGTAGGTTTCTGGCCGGTAAATACCTGCATCCCAGCAAGGTTGATCTCAACAGCTTTAATCTTACCCTCTCACCCTCGACGGTTTTACTCTTCCTCTAGCATCTTTAAAATTCGATTAGGATTTCTTCCCGACCCAACCATTATAAAAAATTCTCCAAGCCCTTCAGATAGGTAGCTCAAGACCTTTCGCTCTTCTATCCCCGGAGTTAACTATTCCTACCCTTACCTTCAAATTCGGTAAAGGGTTATTCTTTGTGCTTGGCTTCAGTGCAAGTTCATAGATGACCTTGTCAGCCACCAGTTTTTAAATAGCTTTCAGCAACTCCTTGTAGTTATTTGTGCGATGTCCCACAGCTACATGATAATGGCAGTAATTGTTCTTCTCTTCCGACTTGGGAGGGACATGCTTCTTCAAGCTCTCCAATTGATTAAGTTCACACAGCTTGGTGAACAAGAATCCAAAATTAGCAGCGTATGGCGAGATGCCAAGATATTCTTCCTTTGGCAACCTAACAGTGGATACCTTCTCTTCATTCATCAATTTTATTACCGGTTGCTTTGCCTTCACCTGCACCAGGTTGGAATCATTCTTCCTATAGTAAGGCTTAGCAACCTGTTGCCCCGTTTCTACCTCCATGGCATCATACCGCTCTATCTTCTTAGCTCACACAAAAATTTCCTGATAACTATAGAAAGTCTCTAACCCCAGCCTCTTTCGATAAGACTATAGTGCACCATCTAAAAGCTTCATGATCATTTCCAGTAAAGATAGGCGAGACTGTAAACGTACTTGCGTAGCCATCCATCTCTCAAAATAGAGCTTGAAGCCCTACCCCGGTTTCTGCCTCACTGCCTCTAGATTCTACATAGTAGTAACCATCAGAGTATTGAAGCCATAGTGGTCCACCATCGCCTGGGATAGACGTCCCCAATCATAGGCTAGGCCTATTAGTAAGTGACTGTACCACTCATTTACGAGGCTTCCCAACGTAACGATGAACAATATGTCCATCATACGATCACTGATCCTTAAAGAAATCATCACGTTCTGATAATGCGTGATATGCTTTCGAGGATTTGTATTGCCCATGTACTTTTTGAACTGGGGCATAGTAAAGGTCGGAGGTAAAGTATCTTCAACTGTGGGATGCACTGGGATCGCACCCCTCTGCCCCTGCACATGAGTGGCTAAGAACTGTCTCTAGAGTTCAGCCATTCCAGGCTATTAAAGGATACTTTTTGGGGTCTCCAAGAAGCCCCCATACTGCGAACTTGGGTAGTACTACCCTTGACCTTGAAATGTCTAATACGGTCTACCCCAACTGAACATTGTGGGCTGAGTTACCCCTTAAATAAGGGGAATGTAATTAGAAGAGGGCCTTATTTCTAAAAGCCCTACCATCCTTGGTGCAAATGAATCATGCCCCGATTGCCGGGAAGAACTTGCCACCCACTTATAGCTCATACACTATCTACAGCTGACCCTACCTAGAGTCGAACTAGTAGAAGTTAGGGGTGACTATTGCAGAACTTGGAAATACAGCAGTGGAAGATGACGGTCCCCTGGTAGGATTGTGCCATCGACATTTGGCACCACATCATTCACCCTCTTCTCGGACTACCCAGTTCTAGTGTGGTGGTTGAGGATTGACACAAACAAGTCACTATTGGCGAAGGCATTCATTGTAGTAGCAATCTTGGCGCTCACCGATAATTGTTTGGCTTGTGGGTTCTGACCTACCCCGAGAGCCTAATCATTGATCACATTCTCTTCTTGTTGATGGGCCATGTTACGGAAGCTACGCAGAGTGTTTTATTCTGAATCCGAGCTAGAGTCGATGTACGGAACTCCATCTTAGGGAGATGCGGATTAGCCGATGAGAAGCCCTATTCTAAGCCTTCTGGTAAACCGGCTTTTTCTTGGCTGAAATACACACGAAGATTGTTAGGGAATGCATGTAAAATCATGATGCGTGATTGATGCGTGAAATGTTTAATGTTATGGCTGCGGTAAAAAGGTTAGCGTGCCATGATACAAGATAGAAATCACTCACAAAAAGAGCAGAATCTTTAGTCCATGCGATAAATGAGGGTCCATTGGTTTTGAGATTCATACTCTATCCTAGGGATAATGTGAAATGAAGTGACCTAATTACCTGTGTGGTGATATGTCAAAGGTTCGAGAACTAAAGTTAGTTCTCTTGGTGCTCGGGTGACCAGTGTGACATACCCTAAAGAAAAGTGATCCAAAAATGTATGGAAATAACTACCATATGCAGCATATAGATGAATGTTTTGGTTCTTTTACCCCATTAGGGCAAGGTCTTGGATGTCATTGGACATCATCACAAAAGGTATGTAGTGATGCTTGAGTATTTTGGGTGAAAAGTAGGGTTTTAGGGGTAAGTTTTACCTAGGTTAAGACATCAAGTGGGATATCCTCTGTGTTCATGTTTGCCTCGCGTAGGCTTTTGGTTTATACAATCACCCCGGCAGGGCTATAAGTCGAATGCCAAGTGGATATCGTATAAGGATTTGGGTAGGTATGTCTTAAGAGTTGGGTATCATGTAGACATCTCACTAAAACTTGGGTTGAATGATTATAGTTGGTTTTATGTTATCCTAAGGTAACACGATATCAAGTGTCAACTAAGTCTTAAGCATGAAGGACATCAGATCATGTGTAATATTATGAGTGTGTGCATTCAGGTGTCTGCACTAAGATTCGTGGTTAGCATGGCACATTTGTACAATGCATGATGAATTGGAAAGCTGTAAACACTTAGCATATAGCACATAATATCTTTCTTCCAACCATACAACTCCCGTGCATAGGGTTTTTGGCTAGTCTCTATCCTAAGTTTGGTTCATCTTAGTATCGGGAGGATACTAAGGAGCGCACCTGAAGAAAATATAATGCATGATCGCGTGTTTGGGTAACACCCTAGGGAAAATGTCTATGGCTTATTTACATGAGGGTTTATAAATGGGTTGCTGTTGTAGAAGGTTCTTGTTGCACTAAAATACACTCAAAGCCTCTCCCCTAATGGGTTGAGGGAGGTACATGCGATATGGTAACAAGTGCTCCACCCGCTCAAGTATTATCTTTTCTCAGGGAGGCAGATTAATACAAAAGAAAGCTTCGCGGTAATAAGGGTACCTAAAACTTATGGGCTAATCCCTTCTACTGCAATTGGTTATTATAAATATGTCAAAATTAAGAGAAAATAGAATAATGTGATCAATAATTTTCAACACTTATCCAAAATCTAAAACCTTTGAAAAAATAAGCTTTTAGAAAAAATCCCAAGCGGAGTCGCCACTGCGAGCGGGCGACATGGAGTTTTAAATTTTGGATAAGTGCCTAAAATTATTGATCACATTATTCCGTATTTTCTTAATTACGACATATTCCTAATAACATGTTGCAATAGAGGGGATTAGCACGTAAGTTTAAGGTATCCTATTACTGCAAAGCTTTCTCTTGTACTAATATGCCTCCTTCAGAAATTATTGTACTTGAGCTGGTGGAGCACTTGTTACCATATCTCACATACCTACCTCATTAGAACCCATTTGGGAAGAGGCTTGAATTGTATTTTAGTGCAACAAGAACCTTCTACATCAGTAACCCATTTACAAACCTCATGTAAATAAGTCATAGGCATGTTCTCTTGGATATTACCCAATAAATGATCATGCATTATATTTTCTTGCAGGTGCGCTCCTTAGTATCCTTGTTATACTAAGATGAACCAAAACTTAGGAGAGAGACTAGTAAAAAACCCTACGTGTGGGAGTTGTGGTTAGAGTTGGATGTTGTATGCTATGTGCTATGTGCTTACTGCTTTCGGCTCATCATGCATTGTATAAACGTGCCATGCTAACCACGAATCTTAATGCAGACACTGGAACACACACACACTCATGATGTTAACAATATAATCATCTTCCCATCATCATGATATCAATTTGGTGTCGCCCATACTTAGGATTAATTGACACTTGAGATCATGTCACCCTAGGACAGCATGAAATCGATTAGAACCATGAAATATCATACCCTTTCTCAATGTGACATCCACATGATGTTCGACTCTTAAGCCCGTATAAGGCAAACATATCTAAATCTTAGCGCGATGCCCACTTGGCTTCCGATTCATAACCCACCTAGGGTGATTGTACGCACTAAAAGCCTAAATGAGGCAAATATGAACCCAAACTATATTTCCCCACATCATGTGATATCTTGGTGGATATCCAAACCTAAGCCCACATGGGGTTAACTTAATTCAAAAACCCTACCTTACTAATATTCAAGGTGTTCTACTCACCCGAACAATCCACCCTTAAAGGGTAATAACTCATGTATCATCGCATACCCTTTTTATAATGGTGCCCACACTAGCATATGAGACTCTAACCTATTTGGGCAAAAGAACCAAAACATCCATTTAATTACTACATACATTAGTTATTTTCATGAACTTTGAACTTTACGTAATTTCATTAGGGTACGTCGCATTGCTTACCCCGAAATTAATTGAATCTTTTCATTTCATGAAATCTAGTCATAGTACAAAATCTCAAATTATTAAACTATTACTAGGTAACTTGGTCACCTCATCACATTTACAATACATCATTCCTTGTCACGCTGCCCCGCGGTCAGTGCTCGGATCTCAAACCCACAATCAAGGGCTGGGCTTTCATTTTCACATTTTTATCACCTTATCTAATGACTAACACCGTTTGTTTCAAGTGGATTGACAAACATACTATTTATCTCACATCATGGCACGTTAACCTTTTATGAATGCAGCCATAAAATTAAAATCTTATAGACTTTTCACATCATGAATAGCATCATGAATCTTACATGCATGGTCTGATCTTTTAATTTTGATTGAAAGGGGCTTGGAAAAGGCCTGCTCATTGCTTAGTTTGCATCTCTCTGATCATGGCTTGTTGGGAAGGGATTCTACACACTAACTCAAGTGAAGACTCGGGTTAAGATTCGGATTCAGTTCAGCGTGCATCTTTCAATAGCATGGCCGATCTAAGAGAAGAAGTTACGGGGGAGGAACACCCCTTTCTTACAGAACAGAACTCTAAGAAGACAAATCAATCTTCGGTGGGAACCAAGATTATAGCTGCCCTGAATACCTTTGCAAACAACGACCAACTAGGATTACTTATTTGTTAGCACGTTGGGAGGGTTCATGATGTGGTGTCCAACTGAGAGGCCACCCTTAGTAACGGCTGCTCGACTAGTCAGCCTAGAACAAGGGTACCTTCTACTTCTCATACAATGCTCCTAGCTCCTATTGCCTTTTACCAGTTCAGGGCAGGACAAAGTCAGCCTGGTAAACCAATGTTCACACTAGGACCTTTTTATCAAAGAGTAGCCCAATAATTTATTCCTAATTAGAGTGCACCATTTTCCTAACAGTTTCAGGCTACCCATCAACTACCCTATTTTGCGGTAACTCCCAAGGAAACTACCTTTCCTAGGAGCAATATGGCTTCTATCCAGGAACTGGGAATGCTATTCCCTAGCAACCAGGCATCGCAAAATTGTGGTAACAATTCTTGGCCACTCATGTTGGACATCTAATGAACACATACATTGCACAGCTGATAGTTAGGGAAGAAGGTAGCTTACCACTAAACTTTTCGATGATACAGTTTGAGAAGTACGTGGGTTCTGGAGACCCACGTGCTAACCTAACACATTATCAAACAGTGATGAGGGAATTAAGGGCTAGCGAACGGATGATGGGTAAGCTTTTCACCGTCACCTTGGGCTACCCAATCAATGAATGGTACAATCACCTTCCGTTGGATGTAGCTTCTGATAGGAACAATCTTGCTCAGGCTATGATGGGGCATAATGGTTTTAACACTCAAATAGAAACCACAATGCAAAATCTGGAGGCCATAAGGTAGAAGCAGGGTGAAAGCTTCAAGTCTTACTATGAGTATTGGATGGCCACACAGGTCAAGCTTCAAGCACGCTTAACCCTACTAGAGATGATAACCAAACTTCTAGATGGCTCACCGCCACCTTATAGAAACAAGTTTGGGGATGATAACTATGATAACTATTCTAGCTATCAAGAAGTGTTTGATAAGGCAGAAAGGATGGAGCATTTCGAGTCCATGGACAAACCTACCGAAGGGCGCTAATATGAGAAAATAACTGCGATATGATATCATCGATGATGTAATAAATTAGCTTTTCGAAACATTTCCAATGAGGCCTCTAAATTTTTTGAATAAATTGAACTTTGTTTACTCACTTGATATTCTATTGATTGGCATCATGTATTCTCATAAACATATGCATAATGTTTTTAGCATGTATGACACATCATATCATGAAATTAATATGGGTATAGATGGATCCCCTACAATTGTAATAAGTTCAAACAATTTGACTCTTGAGGAAAAGTGAGAGATAAACACAAGTACTTGGATAACACATGATAACATTTGCCTCATTCTATAAAGATGTAAGATTTATAAAAATATCTCCGAGCAAGGAACGTCCATTAACTATTAAGTCAATCAAGTGAAAGTCAAAATGATCGAAGCAAGAATAGGGCCAAAATATCAACAGATCAAATTGAAGTGCCCCATAAGGGTCAAACAACCGACGTAATGGCAAAGATATAAAGAAGGGGTCAGACCATTGAACATGTTAACAACTCCATCATCCAACACAATAACACTTATAGGCCAATCATGATACTATTGAACGTAAATTTTTCACCACCAAAAATGGTCAAACAATCGGTGCAATGGGCTTACAAAATGCTAGTACCAAATTCACAAAGAAGGGGTCAAACCGTTGAGTATGTCAACAACTCCATCACACAGGTCACCAACACTTATAGGCCGATCTTGACATAATTGAATGTAATTGTTCACCCTTGATGGAACCAAGCTACCAAATCCGAAGCCTTTTGATCCTTGATATATTACCTATCGTCAAAAAACAATTGAATTCATAAGGAAACGCATATGATCAAGCACCAAGACTCATCATCACATACACCTCCAGCTAGCAAAGCAGCATGAGAACCAACCAATCAATCAGAAACACAGAACGAGACAACAATTGAAGTTATGGGCATGGACGGTAACCAATCTATCAGTCAAATTCACCAAGATTGGCGCACAATAGTTATCACACATAGGTGAAAGAAATAAATCAGTAAAAAGCAATACCAACAAAAAATAAATTTGTAACTAGCTTGTAATTTAGCACTCTTCTAATTCAACAAAAATTACGACCTCTTTTCCAAATAAAAAAGAATAGTCTGTTGAGTTGAAAACACGAAAAGGACAGCTCAGGAAAAACTTAGGACATCAAGAGAACCACATTGGTTAGAAAACCTGAAATGGCTAATCGATGCCAGGATGCAAATCATTTGAAACATTTATACCCCTGTTAAGTTTATCAATGAATTGTCATTTTTGCTGAATCTTTATGCATATGTTTATTTGATTGCTTGCATGTTAACGGTAGAATATCACAAGTAAACATCCAAAAAATGAAATAAAAAAATTTTAATTAAAGAAAGAAAAAGAAAAGAAAAGAAAAAATGAGTCTGCTAGATTGAAAACCTGAAAGGGTGGTCCAGGAAAAAATTAAGACAAGGTTCGATAGATTGAAAACCCGTAAGGGCGATATATGAAGAAATTAGAACCAAAGAAATATCAAATTTATCATCCATCCCTGGAATGACACAAGAATCATTTTGTCTCTTCCAAAACTTAAGATGAATATTTTCTAATTTCCCTCGCAGTGCCTCAGGCAAAAGGACTTCTAAGCTCTCATTATCAAAGTGAGCATCACCTAAATGGTTCAGGAGCAACGACTCATGTAGACCCTCCTTAAACCATATCCATGCTCTGAACTCAAATCTGATTCAACGAACCCATGGTCGTCACTCTGATGGAGTCATCTATGAAATCCCCAACGAGATAATCCTAGGGGTACCCATGAACCAGTACAAGAGAAGGCTCTCTAGTGAATGAAGCCCACAATACCTACAACAGATGAACATACATCATGTGATGAATATTTTCCATGCATAAAATCATAAATACATTACATACGCATCATGTCATTTACAGGTAAAGATGATACCAAATTAGGTCATTACCATCCCGTTTGAGGAACCTACAAACACCAAGAAAGACGATCGCCAACTCAAGCATAAAGCCAAATTAAGCCTATTCATTCAAGCAACATTGCAACATCACAAAAGCCTCCTAAAATAACGGAGTAGTTTTCGGGACATCCTCGAATTTTCATTAAACTCATTTCTTCATCATGTTTTAATTTTTGATTAAAGGGTAAAAATTTTTTGCTTTGCATAAACTCAATCGAATAATTAAAACATGCATAATAAAATGTATAAACACAACATTTGTTCTCTGATTTGTCATAGAAAACAAGTCAAACATCCTACCAAGGAAACATTATAGAAGAAAGAAATGGTTATCTCAATGGGGTCACTTTTGAAATGGATTTGGGCATCCTGACCAAGCAGTTCCAATGGTCAAAGCTAATCGAATGTCAACTCACAAGAGACACACTATGACTACAATCAAAGAAAGAAAAAGTTGCCAACTATTAAAGGGACCATAAAAATAAACGGTCGACCGTCTTATAAGGGGCATTAACAACCAAGGGATTTCGAAGGAAGAAACGGACAATCTAATGAGGACACAACACTAGAAAGGAAGGCCTATGACATCATCAATCGAGGATAAAGAACTCACTAACCACACCATTCAAGTATATTCTCGATCCCTCCGCTCCATTTCGTGTGGTCATACTAGGCATAACCAATAGTGATCACACGAGGGGTAGCTGTGAGCACGTGATTTTGTACCAGCTCGCGCATTTGATGATGATGGCTTTTCGGGATTTTACTCTTGAATCACAAAAGTTTCAACTGTCCAAATAATCTTCAAATCAGAGCTCTCCTCGTAGAAAAATGAATATTTCAGGCCCTAAATAAATATTTAGGACCATAAAAAAATATTTAAAAGAAGTGAAAACTTAAATGTTTAAAATATTTTTTAAGGACCTAAATAAATGTTTAAGGGTTCCGAATAATTTCATTAAATCATTTTTTAAAATATATAATACATATATATACACACATATATATATTAAATAAAAAGAAAACGAATAAAAGAAATGAACAAGGAAAGAAATATACAAGAAATAAAAAAAATGGTACTTCATTAGTACCACAATATGGTCCAGATGCATAATGGTACTTGAATAGTACCACAATATAGGTCAAATGCATGATAATACTTGAGTAGTTTCATAATATGGTTTAAATGCATAATGGTACTTGAATAGTAGCACAATATGGTCCAAATGTATAATGGTACTTGAATAGTACCATAATATGGTCCAAATGCATAATGGTACTTGACTAGTACCACAATATGGGCCAAATTCATAATTGAATGGGTGAATTTCTCCCTATAAATAGGGGGAATTTTCAGTAAGAAAAGTATGAAAGATTTTAACAAAAAAATTATTTTTCTCTTAACGAAACAATCCAAAAAATCTAGAAAAAAAATATTTTTTCTCTTGATAAATATGGAGGAATTTTTACTGAAAAAAAATTTTTCTGACTAAATAATTCCAACTTTTTAAAAACAATCCTTATCTTTCTTTTCTTTAGTTATATTCAGGTCCAAAACACATTTCGGTTCCGAATTTTATTATTTTCAAATCAATTTTCTTTTCTCTTTTAAAAAATCCTTAGATATTCTCGGACCTAAACAAAATTTAGAGTCCGTGTCTGAATATTTTTTGGATAAAAATAACATTTATTTTCCACACAGAATTAAACAAAAAATAACAAGGAGCACTCCAGGAAATCAAGCGGATTTGTCAACCTGGATTCGCCAAAAAAGGGTAAGCCTCTGAGTTAGAGCTACTTTTTCCTTTGTATTATTTTATTTTCTCCTAAATTCTGAGACGGACTCGACTTTCGTCATCGACCTATGATTTATTTTATTCCTTTTACTCTTTAAATTTTATTTTATTAATTATTTTTAATTATTTATTTAATTTTTATTTTATTTATTTTTTTGTGTAACTTTATTTTACGCTTTTTTACTTATTCTTTTAATTTAATAATTTGCGAGAATGTTGTAATTAAATACATGTTAGAATACTCCCATGAAGGGAATAAAAATTATTCCCAGATAACATACCTCACATTTTGCCATGTGGTTATTTTCATTAAATAAAAATGAGCAACATATGTGTTAATAAAATGAATTGTTTGCTTTCTAAACAAGAATTTCAACCACCGATATTTTAATTAGGCCGCACGGGCCTCCTCAAAATCAAATCAAACATAAGAGTAAATATTCATGTTGTGTTATACCGTGTCCTAACCTTTGTGGATACAGGTAGATTAGGTTCGATGTATGCCTAGGATTTTATTTTCCTTCAGGGTATTGCAATTATTTTTTTAAAGGAAACGTAATTAATATATTAGGCGGGCGGTTGCATTCCCCGAGGTTTTGTAATTTTTAATCTTTACTTTTCTGCATTTATTTATCACTTTATGTATGGATTTACTGTTTTCCACCTATGTGTAAATCATACATAAAAACATGAAAATGACATAAGTTAGAATATGCACAATTAAGAAATACGATTTTCTGTAGATGTAATATAATATAATCCAATAAGAAGTAAGCAACTTATCTTGAACCCGAATCTCTGTGTCTTAGTGGGTCATCCCCTGAACGTTAAGCCTCACAGGATTTTAATTCCTGGAAGAGCTAATCCAGGTGACCAATCTACACTAAGAGATGGTGGATTCAGGATTTGACCGATCTAAAAAAGTATTTTCTTTCTCTTTCAAACCTTTTAGGTCCCCGACCTTGTATAATTTAATTTTTACAAAAACACCTCAGTGGACCGCACCTCTAATTCGTACGATCTTAGCCCATCACTTCCGTATCACCCACTGACACCCACACTGAAAGGTTTTCAAAGGATTCCCATTCGGACATCTCTGATAACTTGATCCTTGACTTACTAGAAGCTGACCAAACTGCTTGGACTAGATAGTTAACTGAAATTAGGCAACCTAATTCAAAGTTGGCCTTGATTTGACCTGAAGAGCAGAAGCATGACCTTGATTCACGATAGGGTGAATTCAAATGGGCCATACTTAGAGTTGGTTAACCCCTTGAGGATGATGAAGTTCGTTTCCTGGTAATTGAAATTCAAATATTCTATTTGAGTTTCTCTCTTCGACTAGTATTGCCCTCATGGAAGTTTAAATAGCGGCATGGAATTGAACTTTGGAAAGAATTGTGGCTAAGGCTACATGTGTATCATTTTCATTCCCTAACTATTATCCCCCGCTTTAGTTAGAATCTACCAAATATTTTTTGGTCACCCAAGCAGCTAAGACCATCTCTAGAAGGATTAACCAAGATTTCTAGCAGCAAAGGTGAGTTTGGCTGATTAGAGCTAGAACCCAACCTCTCACTTGAAGCTAAATACGAAATTCCTTCTTTCTCGACCATGATAACCTTTGGCAATAAATGGATGAGGTACTCTTTCGGTCGTACCCATGTTGAATGCAAATTCAGAGACAAATCAAGACAAGCATGTTTCAATGCTTTATCCCTAAAGGTTTCGCGAACACTCATGAAGCAATAATATCATCCCCTAACCTTTAGGGATTGAGGTCAAAAGAAATCAATCCCTCAAAAGACAAGCTTAAATATGGTGAGTGAATTGAACATGTTTAGCTTAAAGCGAGGTAAAGAAAGAGAACAGTAGTAGTGCCCTACCATGGTAACAATCCCATGTTACAACAAACTTGGGTGTGTGGACTCTTATAATTGGGTAAACAATGTGTTGCACCCTTATGAAGTGTGGACTAATGAATGATTAGGTGTTTGTGATTATTTAGAATCACCTATGCAGTGAAATAATTGAATTGACCAAACATATGACTCAAATAGGGCAAAGGTTTAGCTGCTAATAGGGCATCGCAAATGTTGGCATATGTTATGATGGCGCGTTCCCTAAGGTGATGAGACCTCGAGCGTCTTGAAGGTTAATGAATACTAATGAGGTATTTTATAATGTTTTGGATCTGATTATTTACAATGTCATGATACTTTATGAGTGTTTTAAAACATTAATTAATAAAAGAATGACTGTATGTGTGTGTGTATGTGTGTCTGTGAGAGTTAGTGTCTGCATAAAAGAATGTGGTTAGTGTAATGTACATGATGTGAATGTTTCTTTTTATTTACATATGTAAATGGATGGTGAAAATTGATTTAAACACATAGCATATAGCATGCATGCAATAATAATACATTCTTCTAACAATATTCCTCGAATAAAGGGTTTGGCTTCTAAATCAAATCTTGGATCATCTTGACACCACAAGGATGTCAAGGAGTGAACCTACATAAATCACATGGAGGCATTTTGGTACACCCTAAGGGAAGTTGCTTCACTTATGCTACATGTGTTTGGTTACAATGATTGTTGATGAAGAAAGCTCTTGTTACACTATGATACACTCCAAGCCTCTCCCTAAATAGGTTCAAACGAGAGAGGTACATGTGATGTGGTAGCAAGTGATCCACTCACTATGCATCTTTGATCCTCATGGGGTCACAAGTGATACTTTTATGGCTTCACACTAAACTTGGGCACCCTAACCTCAAGGCTAAGTCATCTAATGCATATGATTAGGGTGAAATATTTTAGAGGTGGATAAAATCATTTAATGACTTTTCAATACTCATTAAAGTCTTTCAAAATTTTAAATCTAAATAAAAGAGAAATATTCTCTACGAAGTCACCATTATGAGCGGATGACTTTTCATGGATCCACGCAGCCACCATGAGGCACCGACAATGTGATATGAGGCATGGGGGTCTCATAGGAGAGAGATATATGGATAAAATAAATAATGTTAAAGACTCGAGATATAAACCTCTAGCCTAAGAGTCGCCACCTGGATCAACTTTTTTCTGGAAATTTAGTGTAGTCTACGTTTGTTAAACCTCAATTGCAACATAGTATAGAGATTTGGGTCTGGATGATTTACCTACTTCATTGTTATTTGAGTTAAGATTACAAGCACAACACCACCTTCAAATATATTTCGATGATTATTCTAGTTGTTTTTAGTTATTAGTTAGCAATTATAACATTCACACTAGGAAAGTAGTAAATAAACAAATAAATCGATAAATAAACAAGTAAAGAATATAAAGAAAAAAGGATTCTAACCTAAAGGGGGAGCCATGAATAGTACATAATTGGGATGCAAAATGTCTTAAATACATTTGATCTACAAATACATTTGATTTACAACTATGATACCTTGAGAAAGTAAATTCCTAACATCTAATCCTAAACTACCATTATCCACGAAGGGTTATCATGAGTATATCAAAATATCATTGTTGGTTAATCACAACAGTAATTGAACATGCAATCATTGCAAGGCGGAATTTCAAAACTTAAAATTAACCTATAGATCTACTAATCATGCCATGATTGATATAATCAAAGTTAAAACATTTCATAGATGCTTTTAGGTTTATAAAGCTTATAAAAGAAACTTAGCATCTAAAGTTTGAAGAATCACCAGTTGATGTGTGCTTTCTCTCTTTTGGTAGCGGTGTTCCCTTGAGTAATTCGGTAGCACTTCGTTAGCATGAGCTTCCAAACTAGGAGAGCCTCTATGATTGATCCACATGGATCTTCACCGACTAAAACCTCGTTGAGAAAGAACCCGTTAGTAGACAGCAGTTGCTAGACCACTTGAGAAACTAACTTGAAAATAATCTTGAAGGCTCACTTAAGAAAGAGCCGTCAAAAAGAATTCTTAGATTATGGAGAAACTCGTGAAGGATCTCGCACAACAAAAGAAGAAGAGGGAGTCGAATCCAGAGAGAAAATCTAAGCTTAAAGCTATTTTCAGGTATTGAATAAAGAGAGGAGTGGAGGCCTATATATAGGGAAAAGGGGGAGTGTTAGACTCCCTCTAAATAACTATGTGGGATGGGAATATTCCCATCCCACATATCGGGTTAGCCGTGCGGGTCACAATGACCCGCGAGCCAACTCGCGAGTTGCAACACTTAGCAAGCCTTAATGGGCTTGCCTTATACCACAAGCCAGGCTTGCTCACAGCCTGCACTATGCGTAAGCGAGCTTGCGGGCCTACAGCCAGCTAGCGCGCGGGTTATCCTCGTGTGCTAGTGGCCCACGAGCCCTCTGGCTTGTGGGGTAGCTGTACAAGCCCCACTGTAAACATCTCGCGTTAGTTTAGCGCCCACTCGCAACGAAATTAATCCCTTGCTCGCTTCGTGTAACTCTTTCCCTATTTCCTCTTTATAACTTTTATTAATTCGGTCCAACCAATTAATAATTCTTCTAACGAATTCGATAACTTGTATTTTTGGCATAAACCTAGTCTATAAGTTCTTTACTTAGTCCGATAAAGACCCAATGTGCGTGACCTCATAGGATCCCAGAGTATAGAACCATTGGAGGTTAACCTAAACTTGGCTTCCCATCTAGAAACTTTAGGCTCAATGTTCCATACCGATATGGAACTCAATAGCTCTAGACGATCAAATTGGCTTTCTAGCAAAGGCTTATGATCCCCCGATACTTGAAACGTACTGTACTTGTGACTTAATCCGGTTTTGCAGTTGTGAGCACGAGATTTTGTAACAACTTGCTCGTTCGATGATGACAGCTTTTCGGAATTTTTAACCTTAAGTCACCCAATTTTCGACCATCTGATGATCTTCAAATGGGAGCTCTACTCGTAAAAAGATAATATTTTGGGTCCTAAGTAAATGTTTAGGACCTTAAGAAAATATTTAAAAGCCTCAAAGTGAAAATTTAAATGCTTAAAATAATTTTAAGGGACATAAATAAATATCTAAGAATCCAGAACAATTTTAATTAAATCATTTTGTTTTTTATATATGCATATATTTTAAGAAAAATAAAAAGAAAATAAATTTATATATATATATATATATATATATATATATATATATATATATATATATATATATATATAATATTTAAAAAGTAAATTTAGAAAGATAAAAATATGTTTTGTGGCCCAAAGAAATCTAAGGCAAAAGGTAATTCACCATTTCTAGCGAGCCCAGCTTGTTGGTCTCACCAGAAGTCCTCCTTTATAGGAGGAATTCTTTGAATTCTCTCTATAAATAGGGGGGCATTTTTTGGATCTTAAAGACCCTGAAAATTATCAAAAAAATTTATTTTCTCGACGAAACTTCAAAAAAATATTTTCTTTTTTTATCGACAAAAAAATTTATTTTTCTTGATAAAATAATTTCGATTTTCTTACATATTTATCTGATTATATTCGGATCCAAAACACGTTTGGATTCCGAACTTTATTATTTAAAAACCATTTTTGTCTCCATTATTTTTTCTAAAAAATCCTCAGATATTCTTGGACCTAAAATAAATTTAGAATCCGAGTCTGAATATTATAAGGATTAAAATAACACATTTTCACCAATTAAATCAAAATGAACGAGGAACACTCCCAAAAATCAAGCGGATTTGTTGACATGGATTCACACCGAAAGGGTAAGTCTCTGAGTTCCTAGAGTTGCTTCTTCTCGTGAATTCTTTGTTTTATTCATCGTATTGACTAGGAGTTATTTTTATATTTCTTTTATTTAATTAAATTGTTTATTTTATTTAATTGTATCATGTAAATTTTCTTCCTCCTTCTCTTCTTGTTAATTTATTTAATTGTGGAGTTTCTCCAATATACATGTTAGACTACCCTCACGAAGGGAATCAAAATTATTCCCGGATAACAGACCTTACATTATTGCCATGCAATCATTTTCATTAATTAAAATAAGCAACATATTTGTTAATAAAATGAATTGTTTTATTCTAAAATAAGAATTTTTAACCGCCGATATTTAATTAGGTCACACGGGCCTTCTCAAAATTAAATCGAATATACGTGCAAATATTGTACTATATCTTGTGCTAACCTTTGTGGGTGAAGGTAGAATAGGATTAGATGTATACCTAGGATTTTACTTTCCTGCAATTTCAATTATTTTTTAGGAAATGTAATTAATAGAATAGGCAGATGGTTACATCACTTTTCCACATTTATTTATAGCTATATGTATGGATTTATCGCTTTCTACATGCACGTTAAATCATACATTATAAACATGAAAACGACATAAGTACTAACATGCATAACTAAGAAATACAGTTTTTCTTAGATGTAATATAATGTGATCCAATAAAAAGTAAGCAACTTATCCCGAACCCGAATAACTATGTCTTAGTGGGCCACCCCCTGGATGTTAAGCCTTACAGGACTTTAATTCTTGGAAGAGCTAATCCAAGTGGCCACTCTACACTAAGAGACGACGGATTCGGTTTTGACCAATCTAAAATGTTTTCGCTTTCTCTTTCAAACCGTTCGTGTGCCCGACCTAATAATTTATTTTCACAAAAACACCCTAGTGGACTGTGTCTCTAATTAGCGCACTCTCGGTCCATTGCTCTTCGTGTCATCCTCTCACAGCAGTAGTAACCAATACAATACACTCCTTCCATCAAGTTTAGTACCATCCAGTTTATTGAGCTTGGATTAAGTGTCCGCTCATATAACAACCATTGCTATCCTGAAATTAGACTTGCTCACGAAGAACACCACTCGGCCATTATGTATCAAGATTGACTAGAAACCCAATCTATCAATCTAATACTCTGATCAGAGGTTTATGAGTGTGTCACTTTAACAAGGGGCCCTAAGGTACATCTCCCATTATATCACTATATTAGGAACGATGGATCCCATCTTGACTACTCGGCTTACCAACATGTGATCATCACTATACCCATAATCACCCGTATCATCCTGATCTCCAGGGTATGAATAAGTATGACCCTATGTATAGCAACTCCAACACAAGGTAACTAGTATCTCAGGTCTGAGGATACTTGTACTACTACTGCAATAAGACATGAAACCAACACATGGATATAGTTATTTTTTAGTGTCTATCTTATAGAGGTCTCCAATGTATTACCCGAATACATTCATGTGTTAACTCAAGGTATCACCTTCAGCTCGTGAGATCGGCTGCTTGGATTTAATCCAAGGAGTAAGCCTACACATTCTAGTCTATCAATTCCATTGATGTCCAGTCTTAATGAAACTATGACTAGGGATATTTAGACTATTCATAATAATACGTATGCGCAGTTCTCACACAACATAACTCCCACTATGTCCTCGCACTTTTACACTATGAAGTAGTCATGGATTTTGTCTCATCAATGTGCATATTCATATTTAATATTATACATATATGATACCGGTGAGATACATAAATAAATATAAAGCACTGATAAGCAACAAAGATGCTTAATTATTATTAATAATAATTCGAAACCGTTTGTACATTATAGCTAATAAAGATATATCACCCTGATTGCCTCTAGGGAATACATAATGTCTAACAATCTCTTACTTGCAATAGAGCCAATTGCCCATGTCCCTCATGCTATACTTGTTAACATTTTAGTCATGTTTAACTTGAGTTAATGCCTTAGTTAGCCTATCTGATAGATTCTGATCCATCAGGATGTATTCTAAGCTTATATCCTTTCTGGTTACCATCTCTTACACGAGATAGTATTTTTTGAGTATATGTTCATTTCGGTGATGAGAGCATGGTTCTTTTAGCTGAGCAATAGCCCCATTGTTATCGCAATAGACTGCTATTAGATTTACAATGTTGGACACCAAATTGAGATCACCAATAAATCTCTTAAGCCATATGGTTTGTTTAGCCGCTTCTGAAGCAGCTAAATACTTAGATTTCGTGGTTGAGTCAGCAGTCGTATCCTATTTAAAACTCTTCCAAACAATTGCCCCTCCGTTTCACATAAACACAAAACCTGACTAAGATTTGTAATCATCCCTGTCAAATTGAAAACTCATGTAGATGTATCCCTTCAAAGTGAGATCCCTTCTCCATATACTAAAAACATGACCTTATTCCTATGTAAGTGCTTAAGGATAGTTTTAACAGCCATCTAGTGCTTCTAACCTAGGTCAGATTGAAATCTGCTCATGATGCTTAATGAATGTGAGATGTCAGACCGAGTGCATACCATAGCATACATTATAGACCCTATCACTGAGGCATAGGGTATTCCATTCACGCGTAGTCTCTCCTCTTGTGTTCTCGGATGATAAGTGTATAGTTACACTTATTATCTTGATATTTTTACTTATAAAATGATGTGGTTTAGAATCATTTTATACTTCATATAAAAGATTTCACGTGGTATGTAGTTGTTTTTTATGCAAGTGCAGAAACTAGGTGAATATTGGGAGTGAAATGATTAAAGATGGAATTCTATGCAAAAAGAGTGAAAAGGAGCAAAAAGATGCATGGAATGCGAGGAATTGGCTTAGGATTGATGTTGTCAAAGATCGGTAAAGTTGCAAAGAAGAATTATGAAGAAAAGCATAAGTCACGACCATGTCACGATAGTGAATCCTACTCACGATTGGCTAAGTCACGCTCGCAATTATCTATCATGATCGTGACTTATCATTCTTCACAAGCAGTAAGTTACGAACTTACATTCACGATCATGACATGTATGTCACGCTCTTGAATCATGATGGATTTGATCAACTCTTCTCAACTTCCAACCACCGAATAAGAATAATCAACAGCCATCAATTTTCAGATGAAGAGACACCTTTTGGAGATGATGTAATCACGAAAAGGTGCCTATCCATTGAAGATAAGGATGAAATCTTGCATCCAATCACATGAAGATGATGCAACCCTTCACCAATGGACATGATTATTTGTTTGGATAAACGTAACCTTTCACACTCTATAAATAGAGGTTCAAATCAAACATTTTGAGTATGCATGGGAGGCATGAGAAGCGGCAAGAGCAGCATACAATAGATAGAGAGTGAAAGTTATAAAGATTTCGCTAGTGCAAATTGTTAGAGAGAAAAATGTATATGTGATTCAATTCTTGTTTCAATCATTAGATTTCTCCACAAATTTGAGCTATTATTGTATGAGTGTAATTTCAAATCACGTATCAATAAAAGTTTATGTTCTTCAACATTCATTTGTTCAATATTCACAAGGAATAGCATCCTTGAGGTTCTATAAGAGTCAAGACCGAATTCAAAGTAGACGCAGGAATTGCGGGAATTGACGACTCCCATTAAAGTGTAAATTTGGTTTGATCAACTTTAGCTTTCACTTGCATACCTTACAACTTTACTTTGTTTTCCACTTATACTTTCCAATTCAAATTTTATGATATGTCTATGTGTCATAACGAGTATTTCGTCTTGCGTCACTTATATTAATAAAGTTATATGCTTTCAAGTTGACTTTAAGACTAGTTTCGGAGTTAACAAGATTGTGTATAATCACTGGATCTGTGATTATAATGCTGTTTATTCAGCCAACATTTTTGGAGTGGTAACTTACTAAATATGGCTATTGTTCATGAGTTTTTGGCTATACTCATTCTGAAAGGCTTATCCCTGGCAACAGTGCCAAAAACTTGGTCGCCACTTTTCTACTGATAAGTTTAATAACTTGTTCACAATATTTTGGCTTTAAAGTATAGGTGTTGTCAATACCATTTATCAAATAGAAAAATGATTATAATTGCAAGTATATAATTGGGGTTAACAAGATTGTGTATAATCACTGGATCTATGATTATAATGCTGTTTATTCAGCCAACATTTTTGGAGTGGTAACTTGCTAAATATGGCTATTGTTCATGAGTTTTTGGCTATACTCATTCCGAAAAGCTTATCCCTGGCAACAGTGCCAAAAACTTGCTCGCCACTTTTCTACTGATAAGTTTAATAACTTGTTCACAATATTTTGGCTTTAAAGTTTAGGTGTTGTCAATACCACTTATCAAATAGAAAAATGATTATAATTGCAAGTATACAATTGCGATGTAGTTTTAAAAGATATCGATCACAAAGGAAGGAACCAGCTCTAAAGATCAATAAGAGGATCGGGACAAGGAAAAATAAAATAGTTTGATTTTATTTTGGTGGGTTGGATTGGTAGTTAAATGGATAGTTGAATAGATAGATTAGAGTAGAAGGAATCAGTATAGTTTAACATGACGAATAAGTATAGCAAAGAAAACATGTAAAATTATCAAAGATATTACGTACACTAGACTACTTTAACAAATTCGGTTCTAGACACTCAGATATTCAATTATTCACCGCAGAGCAACACATGAAATGACTTTTCTAAATCTAGTGCAAACGAGTTAAGACAATTATATAAACCTGGATAACAATATTA
>CATIWQ010016221.1:0-15346 GCA_949673415.1 Euphorbia schlechtendalii
TGCGACGGAGGTGGTGGAGTTATCCGAGACTATAACAGTCAGAAAGGCGGAGGTTAATGTCTACGAAGAAATAGCAGTGAGAACAGGGGAATTATAAAAGGTTATTACGGACGGTTCTAAAATAAGACCGTCCGTAATAAAGTATTACGGACGGTTCATAAATAATGACCGTCCGTAATACATTAATTATATTTTTTGTGGAAGGGTATTGCGGACGGTTATTATATAATAACCGTCCGCAATACCTATGTTTCATTCCGGACGGTTTATTTAAAATAACCGTCCGCAATACTATAATACGGACGATGTATTACGGATAGTTTTTGTTTAAAAACCGTCCGTAATACTTTTATATGTATTCCGGATGGTTGTTACGTAACAACCCTCCGTAATAACCACCTTCGTGTTTTTTAATGCTGATTGCAAACGGTTTCTTGTAGAACCCTCCCAAAAAGTGCGACCCTATAGGGCCTTTTTGCACTAGTGGTGGACCCTAATGGCATAAAATGATAAGGATAACTACCTATTACAATGGCTGAATCAGCCTTGGAATCAACGAACATTCTAGAATTACTTGCTAGCTAATTAATAAATGTAGTAAAAGTAAATGGTAACTAGGTAACTCTTGAGTGATTTCATTTAGCCCTTTTTCTTCCTAGTATATGTGACAATTCCCTCTCCTTCGGCACATTCTTATCCCCAAGAATGGTAAAACTCTGGAAATTGCTTACTAAAGGCATGCTCTTCTTCCCATGTTGCATTTATTGCAGAAAACCCTTTCCACTGGATTAATAGTTGACTTTGGATTTCATCCCCTACCATAACATGCCTTTTGTTTATGACCTTGAGAGGTAGTATATCTAGCTGATTGTGCATTGTCGATGGTAAAGTAGTTTGAGTAGGAGTGACTGTAGTGATCTTCTTTTTCAACAAGGATACGTGGAAAATAGGATGTATTTTACTGCCTGGTGGTAACTCCAGCTTGTATGCCACCTTGCCAATTTTCTCGATGATCTTGTAGGGCCCGTAGTACTTTGCTGCCAGCTTCCAATTCCCACCACTTCTCAGAGTATTAAGTCTGTATGGTTGTAACTTTAGATAGACCCAATCTCCCTTATGAAACTCTCTGTCAGTTCTTTTCTGGTCAGCTTACTGCTTCATTCTATTTTGTGCTTTGGCTAATCTCTCCTTCAATAGAATATCCATTTGAGCTTGTTCTTGCAACAAATCTTTAATTGCTGCAACAGGGGTATTTGAGCAAGGCACAATGGGAAGTTGAGGAATGATTCCATATAGGGATTGGTAAGGGCTCATCTTGATTGAACTGTGGTAGCTTGTGTTATTCCAGAATTCTACTAGACTAAGCCATTTATGCCATTTAGTTGGTTTCATGAAACACATTTCCCTTAAGTAATTTTCCAAACACTAGTTCAACCTCTCGGATTGACCATCAGTCTACGGGATTGTAAGCACTACTGAAAAGTAATTTCATTCCCATCAACTTCATAAACTCCTGCCAGTAAAGAGTCAGTTCCGGTCTGAAATGATAGAAGTTGGCATGCCATGTAGTTTAAATACATTGTCCATGAAAGCCTTTGCCACTGTGGCTGCCGTGAAAAGATGGGATAGAGAAATGAAATGTCCTGCCTTGGTGAACCCATCCATCACAACTAAGATAGTGTCCTTTCCTTCTTATTTCGGAAGTTTCTCAATGAAATCCATAGTAATATGCTGCCAAGCTTGCTGTGGAATGGGAAGAGCCTACAAATAACTAGGGTAAGCTACATTCTATGATTTGCATATGTTACAAGTGTCACACTTCTTAATCCATTCAGTCACTTCCTGCACCAGATTTAGCCAATAGAAATGCCTTTGGAGCCTGTTGACTATGGTTTGTATGCCTGAATGCCCCCCAATTGGAGAATTGTGAAATTCAGTTAACACCTTCTTCCTTAACTTCGAGCCTTTTCCCACATAGATTTTCCTTTCATAGTAAAGTACTCCTTTCCAAGTATTTTAGTTTACAATTTGTATTTCATAAGTTCTTTTACTTTACTCGCAATTTTTATATTCAATCTCTTAACTTTTTATAGTCTTAAAATTTAGTTATGTCTAGCTAAACTCTCAATGACTTGACCAAATAAAGGGCAAGACCATATTTAATTAATGTGAGGACTTAAACCTGAACACAACAATCCGCAAGGTGACTTATTTGTTGATCTCGGTACCCATTTTATTGAATCCCCAGTCTCTCTGTGGTCTAATCAGCCACAAGATAAATTTTTGTGATTTATTTTTATCTCTAACTTTTTTGCATACGTAATTGTGCCTAAGAAGGAGTGAATGTCACCAGACTCTCTTTTATCACCGAGATTGGAGATACAACAATATATCGCTTGTTGAGAGTTTTACTACCTGTCCGTTAGGGTTTAGGCTTTTCTAGTATTAATTGTTATTTTCCAGCAAGCTCTTTTGGCGTGATGAAAAAACACAGTGAGTAAGAAGGCGATTGAAGTGCGAAGCACAATACCCATATGAAGTAAGAAAGAGTTGCTAAAGTTGTACGATGTGGGATACTAGTGTAACTAAACCTAAGTCCCGATGCAATTTATCCCTATGATACATGGTTTCCCCTAAATTGGTTGAGTCAGTCTTTTATTTTTTTCTCATTATTCTCAGTTTTCAACGGGAAATATTTTCAGAGACAGTAACCCGGTCACTCTAGTCATTCTAATCCAGAAATACTTAGTTAATATCATTCCCTGTGGATTCAACCCCTGTTACCACTAACTAGAAGTTACTATTTCGTGCAGGGATTTATTTTTTGTTGTCTCGACACCCATCAAGAATAATCTAGATCAACAAGTTCCGAAGTAAGATTAGGGATGATATTCAATTCAACCACATCAACATATGGGCAAGAATCTCTAATGGATTCGTTGAACATGTGTAGGTGGATTACGAATCATAACGGATTAATTTTGTGAATACTTGGCTCTGTAAGCTCGAAGGCGGAAAGTCCCAATGATGATGATATTAAGCTTGTTCAATGTATTGGTGATATTAGAACCACTTTGCAAAGTTCAAATTCTTCATGTTTCGTTTGCGAGAGATAAATCCGGCTTGTGACTTTATGCTTCAAGAAGACCAAATCAATGGCTGTTGCAGAGATCCTCTTATTTGGGAAATTTTCAAAATTGATCTTATTGGTCGTGAGGGGTGCATGGTGATTGCTTCGAGGGGAAGGAAAGGGATTTTTGGATTAGGCAGGGGATTTGGGGCGATGAGATTGGTAAGAGGGAGGGAAGGTGGAGGCATGATGGTGTGAGTTCTTTAAATGATGATTGTAGATGGCAGAATGAAAGGAGGTGTTAGGAGGCATGACAGTGGTTGTTGGTTGGATGGTCGGTGGGTGGGTGGGTGGGTGGAGTTCAAGGTTTTTGGCTGAAGGTGGACGGTGGAGGGTTGAAGGCTGAAGCTTGATGGGACACATGGAAAGAAGGGGGAGGTTCATGGGGATGTGTTCGGTTGATGAAAGAAGGGGGAGGTTCTCTCTTTTCCATTCAATGTGTATTCTTCTGGCAGCTTTAACGAATTTAAATATTTAACCAACATTTAGATTTTTTTTTTCCTTTTTCAGAAAAGAAATCAGAATAATGAGATGGAAAGAAAGTGCAGTGATTAAAGTTGGTACCTTGGTCTTGTTGGAGCTGAATTTGATCAAATTGGCACATGTTGATACTTCCAAATGGGACAAATTGGGCAACTCAAACTCAATTATTTCTTCTTTAGCATTTGTATGAAATATATATTTCAACTTGTCCAATTCAACAATGGATAGTTGCTCTAAGTTTGAGCAAGTGACCTGCAAATAATACAAATTCAAAAGTCAAGTCATCACTTCTCAAACATATTACTTTATATAACTTGGACAATTTCATTTTAGATGACAGAAACAATAGAGATCGAGGCAAAACAAAACATTTTGCAAAATTAACCTCTAGACTTGGTTTAGTGGCCACGACCTTGGAAAATCCAAAAAGTGTAGGGTTATGGGTTGAAACCCAACGGTCAACAAAATTGGCAAAAATGTCTCCTATTTGTGAAAAAAACATTTTGAAAATTTAAACAATAGAAAAGCAAAAGTAATTACCATCTCATTGAAGAGGTATTCATCAAAACTGTCATTGTTGTTGCTTCTATTCATAGATCTAGACACTAAGTTCCCAATTGCCATGCATTTCTCTATCTCCAATACTCTTAGCGATGGAAAATCAATTGGATACCTGCTGCTGAAACCTTTCAAATTTTCAAGGTATTTAAGTTGAAGATGGTCAAGTTTAGGAAATACAATCTTATTGATAATATGTTCTTCCATTTCCTCACTCTGTATTATCTCTTCCATCGACTTACACTTGCTTATATCAAGCTCTTTCAGTTGCTCAAGTGATATCACCATTGAAATAGTAAATACGTATTTCATACCATGGCATACATATAACACCAATCTTGTTAATTTAGGGAATGAAACATGCCCATTGAAAATTTCATTAATTTAATATGAGAAAGAACAGATACGCTATTATATGATCAGTAAGTACGTATAATGTATTATTTTAGAGTTGATGTATGCTACAGATTCATGTACATCTTGATTATAAATAAAAATAAACAAGATTAAGTCTTTGAACATTTTTTCTGCAAAAAATCATTATATGTATGAATATAATGAAATGATGAATTAACATTGCATTTAGATTTTAATTTGTTTGAGAGATTTTGTAAATACATAGTTCAAATTCATCCATTTTAAAAGTTTCCATTAAAAGCCTTACCATCCCACTTGATTTGCAAAAGCTTATGAAATTTGGCAGATTAGTCATATCCAAATATGTCAACTGAGTGAATTCTTTTACTTCATCCCCGCATTCTTCACCTATAATAGCTTCCGTGCTCTCGCAAGAATCCACAAACACTTCTTGAAGCTGCGGCAAAGATCTGGCAAATGAATGTGGTGAGAAGAGACTCTTCAATGTATCACAATTAAAGGTGCATAATTTTCGTAGTTTCCCAAATGAACCAAAATCATACGACAAGTTCTCAACTCCCTTCACATGACGTAATTTTAAAACTTCAGTCCTTCGCACAAACTCTTTAATCCTATGCATCAATCTGGAACTTGCTTCAAGCTCAAGCTTTAGAACCCTCCTTGAATTTTCATTCTTAGACCTATACGAATTCCAAAGTGGACCTATTGTTATGTAATAGTTTTGCAGTCGATTGAAGATCCAGTCCTCTGGTAACGACTTTTCATCTTTTACTTTTATTTCTAGAGTTTTCAGGTGAGACAATTTCTACAACTCCCCAAGACTCGCTTTACCTTCAGCCTCCCATCTACGTAGCACGGATACAGAAACGGAAACCGACACGGAAACGGAAACGGGGAAACAATCTTTCTAAAAAATATAGGTTTGGAAACTGTGGGGAAACGCGTAAATAATAAAAATTTAGGGGTATATTCATAAATATGAAAAATATAAAATTCCGTACATATTATTTCATTCTTATATAAAATAATAAAAAACATGAATTTTAAAATAAATTTATTGATTATAAAGCAAATCTACATGAGTAATGGCTATTTCAAAACATTAAACAATAGTAAATATGGTTATCGAATACAATAAAGTTTTATGAAATCTGAAAATTATGTCATATTTACTAAATCATGATAATGTAAGTATATAAAATGGAATAAAACAAGTTTTTGGAATATAGGAATCTCCAAAAAGAGCACAAGGCAAGAAAAGTGACTTGGCTTCCTCATCAAGCAGATTTCCGTAGCTTGACTCGACAACTTTGTGTACTTTCTCGTATCTCTGTATTTTCCAAGCTTAAAAGCCGGTTCAGCATATCATCCCATGCATATGATTCCTTACCCCGCAAATCTGCCACAACTTTAAGGATCAGAAGGGGCAACCCTGCACATTTTTTTTCTATTTCCGTTGATAAGTGATGCGGTTCTTGATCTGTAATATTACTCAAAGATTTTTCAAACAATCTCCACGTTTCTTCTTCATTTAAAACCTCGAGTGAGAATTCTTTCTGTGTGCACATTACATAAAACTTCCTTTCTCCTTGAGGTAAGCAATACTTTGCAACTTTCATATGCATCTCCAGGAACTCCTACAACATTCAGATCAAGTTTTTGCCAAACATCATCAAGAATTATCAGTGTTTTGGCTTTCTCGAACCTCTTGTGCAGTCGCGATGCTCTTCCAGGGAGTTCTTCCATATCAAACTTCAAGCCTACTGAATCTGCGATTTCTCCTTGAATTCTCCTCAAGTCAGGAGTACGCGATACAGCAACCATAACAACAGTCTCGAAAAGGCTCTTTTCCTGTATGGCTCTTCCTTGGACTTCCTTAGCTAGGGTTGTTTTGCGACCCCACCCATACCATAAACACCAATCATCTTCAATTCTTGATCTTTCAAAGCATCCATAATTTGGTTCAAAATCTGCACCCTCGAAGGCAAGGCTTCGGAGCTGTATACAGAAGGCTCAATGATCGGCTGCAGAGGCGGGAGGAATGAAATCGGATTTGGTATTGCTTGTGCATCCTGAAGCTGCTTTTCAACTGCTAAAGCTTTCTTGTGTGCTTTCTTACTCAACTGATAGCGAGTCTTCAAATTGGGACAATGTCCAACAAAGCACTTGTTCATGGCTTCTGTTTTCCCCTGGATAAGTTTCTCTCCATCTTCAATATCTTGTCTAGCAGTGGTCAGCCACTTGGTAATATCATCATAGACCTCTTCTCCGTTTCTAGTAGCAGCATCAACGGAATCCTGCAATCTGCGCCTCTTATTTTCCAGTTTCTCAACCTCATGCTGGAGTGTCTCAGCCTTGCTTCCTCTGATCATTCGATTAGGCTTTTTGATTAATTTCTTGTTCTTATCATTGCTGCCTCTGATCTTCCAAATAGGTTTTTTGGTTGATTTATTATTCTTATCGCGACTGTGCTTTCTTCATCTGGAATTTACTTCTGTTTCAGTTTTCGTTGATTTGATTGTAAGTATTTTTCCTATTTTATTCTTCTGATTCTCAATTTAATCTTTATGATTACTTCTTCTAATCTTCGGATTTGGTTGTTTCTTCTTATAATGAATGTGCTTTCTTCATCTGAATTTTTCTTTGATTAGATTATACCTTTGATTTTAAGAGTTCATAATTTTTGTTGATTTTGTAGTTTTGTTGTGTTTGTTTCTCTAGGAGCTCTAAATTTTGGTTTAAATGTCGAATTTTTTACTATTATTGAGCTAAGTATATGGTTTTGTTGATTCGTTTTGAGTTGTATAGCTATTTTGAAAGCTAATTGATTGAATGAATGCAGGCTATTGTTGATCCTGCTACTTGCCTTGCCTTAGAGAGATAATTGCTTCTGTTATGCTATTATCAAGAATCAAAAGCTTATTCTCAAAATTGGTTCTCGTAGATTGATATAATAATATAGTGAAAGGATTATTAATTTATTTATTCTTGAATTAGATCATCTATTTTTCTTGCTAGTTCAATGGAGTGGTGTCTTAATGTGTTGATAATGAATATTTTATAGGAGTTTTGATGTGGTTTATCAATGGACATGATCCATTAATTGTGCTTCTTTATCTGTTTATTTTTTTAAGTTTTCAATTCTACATTCGGGCATAGCCTAGAAGTGAAGGGAATTGTCATCGAAAACATAACCGCGTCGGTGGAATTACCAGTTAAAATTTTCTCGAATTCGAATAGAATCTTCTCAAGAACCATTGACAAGGTTTCAATAGGATTTATTTCACAAATAAAACTTACTTGGAATATCTCTTTAAGAGACATCAGCAGTAAAAGCTTTCAAGCGAAAGCTCTTCAATCTCACGTGCACGAACTCCTCTCAAACCGGGACCGGTGCTAGCTGAATGGACGAAGAACTCTCATAGAAAACTTCAAGAAAAGGAAAAAATAAAATCCTAATTAACCACGGCATTCATGTTTTCTTTTCATGTATTAGATGTCAATTAGGTTTTGTTTTATTTTTTGTCTATTTATAGTCTAATTAGTCAATTAGGTTTAGGTTTAATTTAATTATGAATTTGACCAAATTAATTTTAAGTTTAATGATTAAACCCCATAGTTAATTCCTTAAACAAATTTAATTATGAACTTTCATATTTTACAAATTAACCATAGACAAAAAATAAAGATTGCAATTTAATCAAATAAATTTTCATACTACAAATTAAATTTAATTAACTAAATTTAGTGAATTAATAATTTTAGTGTGCAATACTTTATAATTAAATTTATTCAATTAAATTGTTCAACATATGAATTTATTTAGTTGTCAATTAAACAAATACCATATGTAAATGCAATTTAATCAACCTAATTTAATATAATGAATAATATAAAATAAATTATATTATACCATTAACTAAATTAATTTCTTGAAATTATATAGATTATTCAATTACATTGACTTGACGTGTCAATTAATTAATAATCGATTCTTCATCAAGTCTTGTAACATTGCATGTACAAGAAATCCCAGATTAGTAGTTTTAAGCGCACGATCCTTTGGGTCTGTCCATATGTTGGCAATGGGATTCACCCATAGACTGTAAACGGATTCTAGCAAACCATTACAGCCCCTAATTGGGACAGATTACAACCATCTATTAAAGATACTGAACCCAGTAGTTATCTCACAAAGTACTTTGCCAGCTGACATCAATATGATGAACAAGAGACTTGGTTTTTGTCACCCCTTATGCAATTCATCATATTTCTTGCTCTAGAATAAAAATATAAGTCAACGACTTATTGGACGTCCTTATCACTTTTATTCATCAAGTGGCCGGTGTTTCATTTCGATTTATCAAATTGAATGGCAATCCTATCACTTCAACACTACTACTAATGTGGTCATGAAATATACAGAGCATACTCGTACTTGTAAACCAATATTTAAGGACCTGTTAGTAATATGCTACAACATACCCACTTCCACATTAATAATAAATTGAAATCAAGTCTAAGGACTATTGAGACCTACATAGAAAACTATCTATGACATACAACTGTTCGCCACTTTTCTACTGATAAGTTTAATAACTTTTACGCGAAGAGTTTGGCTAATTATCAACATCGCCTAAAACTTTTTTTTTGAATAAGATTAAGGCCAGGAAGAAAGAAGTGAGAGTGACATTAGTCCCTCAGTGAAAACGCCGCTTACAGCCCACACCCGAAGGCAAGCCAAGGAACTAACACCATGGGGGGACCCGCCCTTCCCCACTACTAACAACCCCCCTAAAGATTTATTGAAAATAAAACAAAACGTTCTATACAAGAAGTTGAAGAAAATGAAAAACTGAAAAAACTAAGTTACAGAGCTATCTGAAACGATAATTACTAAAACCATGAAGATCAAAGTAAAGCATCCCACGGCAGAAGTGGGGGACTTGAAGCCATTTCGAGCTCGTTTGGGAAATACGACCATGATTGGCTAGGGCATCCGCTATCCTGTTGCCTTCTCTAAACACATGCGTGACCAATAAATGCATCGTTTCCATCAAAAGGATGCTTTCCATCCAAGTTGTCCGAATATGCCAATGAACACTTGTGCTCTTCGTTCGGAGTAATCGAACTACGAAAGTCGAATCACTTTCTATCCAAAGTCTGGTCCAACCTTTTTTTTCTGCTATTTTTATAGCAAAAATAACAGCCTCCAACTCTGCAACAAAAGCGAAAGTCAATGACCTGTGAAAAGAAAAACCATAAATAAAAGAACCATTAACATCCCTAAAGACTCCTCCACATCCCGAAGGTCTCGGAGATTCGTCGGTTGATGCATCCGTGTTTACTTTTATCCAGCCTTCTAATGGACGGATCCACTTTACTTCAACTATCCGAGGAGCTTTGTGCAATTGAGGGAGAATTCCGAGACTGTCAAGAGTTTTGCATTCTGTTTCTGAATTCCAAACCGAGCCGAAACCAAGCTTGTCCATTCTTCGAAGAATTTCCCAAAGCTTCTGAAGAGAATGGCGAATATTAGGCTACTCCCCGTAAAAAATGCACTTGTTTCGCGCCAACCATATCAGCCAGATTACGTTAACAACGCCCGAATTCCAAAGAATTTGAAGTTGAGAGCTGAAACTATGTATAAAAGCTTCTATTAAAACTCCATTAATGTTCGAATCAGTATCAAAAGTTCTCCCAAACAAGGACTGCAAAGCTGTCCATATGGATTGTGCAAAAGAACAACTCGCAAACAGATGGTCATTATCTTCCACATGCATTCTGCAAAGACAACACATAGAAACTATGTGGATTCCTTTGCGATTAAGCGCTTCATGTGTGGGAATATGCCCACTAATTAGTTTCTAGCAAATAATAGAGTGTGATGGAGTGATAGTTGGATGCCAAATTTTCTTCGAAAATGGGCAGCTTGGGTGATCAATTTGCAGCCACTGATAAAATAAATTGACAGAGAATTTTCCATCACTTGCAGGCTTCCAAAATGCCATATCAAGTTTGTCTCCAGAAAAATGAACGTCTCGAATTTGTTGCTGCACATTTGGGGGTAACACAGAAGGTAAATCTGACCAAGAGCCATTCGCATTAAACTGACTAACCAATCCTCTTCTCCCTGCACAATCAGCCGGAGATAAATGTAACAATTCCCCTATAGTCGGTGTTATCCATTTGGAGTTCCAAAAACTTAATTCTAAAGTTTCCCCGAAAAACCAAACCATATTCTCACAAAGCAATCCATACGCATATCTCAAAGAATTCCAAATACTTGAGTTGCAGATTTGACCCTTAGCAATGTCATCATTCTTCAAGAACTGATGCTTCAATAGAGCAAGGAATCCGCTTCTACTCGTGATTAGTCCCCAAGCTAGTTTAGTCAACATGGAGGTGTTAATATCCATAAAAAATTTTAATACAAGATCGCCCACTAAAATTGGTCTCTGACAGATTTTCCACGGAATCGTAATCAGCTTTCTTTTCTCAATATTCCCTGACCAAATAATGTTCCTGCAGGCTCGATCAAGAACCGTAAGCATCGATTTTGGCCATTTGTAAACCATGAAAGAGTGCAACAAAGAGCTATTAATAACCGATTTAATGAGAGTAATGCGGACTGCCATAGATAATGAGCTGCCAATCCACCCCGCAAAACGATTCAAAATTTTGATAAGAATTGGCCTTAAGTATGTTGCCTCAGGCGTGCCCCGAAAAAGGGGTACGCCTAAATAAATAAAAGGAGTTCTCCCAATCATGATACTAGTCAAACCAGCCAAAGAAGAGGCCCTGGTCCTTGTAACCGAATCACCCAAATAAACATAAGATTTGCTCCAGTTTACGCGTTGTCCCGAATTAGTTCCATAAAGTTCAAAAACATCTCTAATCACTCTCATATTAGCCATTGTTGCTTTGAAGAAAATAAGAATATCATCCTTGTATAAAATATGAGATGGAAAACATACCTCATTAGTGTATCTCATACGCTCAATGTTTCCCGAATCCACTAGAGATAATAACAACCTGCTTAAGAGGTCTTCCGCTAAGAAAAAAACCAAAGGAGAGAGCGGGTCTCCTTGTCGGACACCATGAGAACATTTGAAGAAGCCTCGCTGTCCATTGGGAGTTAGAATCAAGAGTCTTGCTGACTTCAGAATGCTATTAATCCAATCAATGAATGTTCTATCAAAACCAAAAGAACCAAGAACCGTAATGAGGAAACTCCAATCAAGAGTGTCAAAGGCTTTACGAATGTCAATTTTTAAAGCCAAATTGCCACCGAAACTCCTTTGATTAAGAAGGTTAATGCCCTCCGAAGCCATCATGATACACTTGTGAATGTTTCTACCCTTTATGAATCCAAATTGGTTGTCCAAAATAATTCTTGAAGCAATCAGATTTAATCGGCAAGCAATTATCTTTGTAATGATCTTAAAAACAAAGTTTGACATTATAATCGGTCTAAAGTCCTCCACCTTATCCGCACCCTCCTTCTTGGGAATGAGAACCATTAAGCTAGAGTTTAGCCCAAAAAGTATGTGACCTGTGTCAAAGAAGTGGCTGATAGCTCTACAAACATCCGCACCAACAATGCTCCAAAATTCCTGAAAAAAGATTCCCGTGAAACCATCCGATCCTGGTGCACTTGTGGCATCCATTCTGAACACAGTTTCTCTGATAAGATCAGTACTTGTTTTGGTAGTTAAAGCAGCATTCTCCTTTAAAGTTACCCAACGAGGAATGATTGAATGGACTAGCTGCAGGTCAACACTCATGGATTGATCTGTAGTGAATAAACATTTGTAATAATCCACCATGTATGTTGAAATCATCTCAGCATCAGTACCTATAGCCCCATCTATGAATAGAGTTTTGATTCCTGAAGCAGCTCGACGAATGTTCACCGCTCGGTGGAAAAAATTTGTGTTCCTATCCCCTTCCTTTAGCCAATGAGCACCACTTTTTTCTTTAAAATAAATATCCTTCTGCTGAAGGTGTAGATCAAGACAAGAATGGGCTTCCATCTCCTATGCTAATAAGGAGTCATTCATGCCATTTGTTGATATCCGATCTTGTACTTCCCTCATAGCATTCTCACTATTACTAATATTTGAGTCCAAATTCCCAAAAACATTCCGATTCCAATCTCGAAGAATTGGCCGTAACATTTTTAATTTCAACATAAGGATTTGCATGGGAGGAAGAGATGGGAAATTTCCATTCCAATAAACATTAACCAAGCTTCGAAGAGAGTTATGTGTGATCCACATGGATTGGAAACTGAACTGTGATATCCTTTCCGCCTCCAACGAGATCAAAAATAGGAGAGGATGATTTTCCGAACAATGACGAGTAAGCACCGCACAAGTAAAAGAATTATTAATATCAGAAAAATCAGCACTAACCAAGGATCTATCCAACTTTGATTCAACCCGTTACACACCAGCCCTATTATTACACCAAGTGAAAAAGGGACCTGTTGATGTAACTTCAATCAAATGCGCATCATTAATACAAGATCTCAAATCATGATAAGAACTAGCATTCGGAGGATTTCCAAACTTCTCATGGCTGCCCAAGATCGCATTGAAGTCCCCTATCCTGATTCGATTGCTTCCCATGGAGGCAGCTCTTGTCCGAATAAAATTAAATAGCTCATGGCGTTGAGCTAAAATAGTGCTGTCGTAGATGAAACCAAAAAACATATTTGTCGCATCCCTCTATAAACAAACCTCAACCAACTGATCTATAGTAGCAGAAACGCTCACTTGCCAAACACATCAAGAAGACTTCAAGACCCACATCGTAGGGAGCGATTTATCATTAGTACCAATAAAAACTAAACCCAATCGTCGCCAAAAAGAAGGAGCAATGATGTTATATATAATCATGGGCTCAGCACTACACACTAACACTAGCTTGTGTTCTAATAACAAATTTTTAAGAAAAAGTTGGATATCCACATTTCCAATACCCCTACAGTTCCAAAAAAGAACGTTCATTGGGTATATCTTCCAGATGACCATCGTACATCTTGCGATGGGGATCCAGGAGCTGATTTTTTTTCCTTCTACGTGTTGCAATTTGCCATTCGTTGGCCTCCTCCCTTTCAGAGAGATATGCCCAAGACTCCTGCAAAGGTGATGTATCACCCGCTTGTTTGTTATCCCTCAGATGAATGAATAAATTAATGCCATTTGGATCCACAACATGCTCACCTCCACTGGGATCAGTCACATCGTTGCTCTTAGTCTCTACTATCAACTCCTCCACTTCATCATCATTACTACTTCCTGAGTTATCACTGTCTACTTTTTTAGACTCAGAATCATGTTCCACAGTTACCAAAGGCAACCGTCTTTCATCCTCCGGATCAAGATTCTCTCTAATAGATGTAAAAATCTTCTTGGCCAGGACCTCCAATTGTATTCTTTCTTGCAGGCTTTTCTGTCTCGGTTTGCTTCGCGTAAGCAACTCAAGATTAGCTGTTGTATTAGAATTATTCAGACCTGCTTTCCCTGGGTTATTTGGAGCAGACTTCTTTTCCTTATCAACTCGTTGCGTCTATTCCGGTGAAGGTTTACTATTGCATCTGCACTCAAAAGAACGATGACCAACCAAGTTGCAAACCTTGCAAAAGCTGGTAGATTCTCATACACCAAGTCAATCCATATCTCACTATCCTTCCGTTCAACACCTATTTTATTAGGAATGGTGTTCAATAAATCAATATCCACTAAAACTCTTGCGTATTACCCAAAAGTACCTTCAGTCATTGCATTATCAACACGAAGAAGAACTCTGAAATAGCTAGTTATTTCAGCTAGTGTTCGAGGATCCCAGTACTCCCATGGAAGGCTTTGCAAACATACACACACTTGCACATTCGTGATATTGGCCTCATAAGGGTTAAAATCTACCACCTAAGGTTGTAGTCTGAATACTCCAGGTTTAAGGTTGACGCTAACCTTACTCCAAACGTGATTCTTGCATTCCAAAGAACCAAGCATCATATGATAATAACCCCTTCCAATAGGAATTAACTTCCAACCGTTCATAAGATCCCAAATCTTGGATAATTGGGTCTTCAACTCATCAATCTTTCTTGGGGAACTTCCTTTCGGCAGAATCAACCTTCCTATGAGCGAAAAAGAGCATTGTCGAACCCTCTGTTCATAAAAATCCTACGACATCTGAACTGATTTATAACCTCCTTTCTCCGAGATAGTTGCTTAAGCTGGAAACTTAGGGACTGACACCTGATTGGTTGCTGCTTGAGCATACAATCTAGAATTACTGGTAGTAGCAGTAGAAAATGAGGCTGTTTTCTTGGGTGGGCTGCAGTACTATGCCTAGAAAAGTTTTGCAAAAAAACTTGCATTGGAGAAATTCGTGTCCATGATGAGAATAAACCAACAACAATGATAAACAAGCCAAGAAACAAAGCGATTCCAAAGTAGAATGCCAAGGAACCAAAAGAATAATGAAAGATGAGAAGAAATCGACCAAATCTAGCAGGAAAACAATCAGCGGCAGCTAGGGTTATCAAACCCTAGCAAAGACATCTTTTTCTTCTTTCGTATTTCCCATAAATCAATGGCGCCTAAAACTTGTTCACGTGAAATATAGGTGTTATCAATACCCCTTATCAAATAGAAAAATGATGATAATTGCAAGTATACAGTTGCAATGTAGTTTTAAAAGATATCGATCCCAGAGGGAAGGAATTAGGTTCTAAGCATCGATTAGAGTTATGGAATAAAAGATAATAAAATAAAATAAGTT
>CATIWQ010016259.1:0-11464 GCA_949673415.1 Euphorbia schlechtendalii
TGTATGTATGTATGTATGTATGTATGTATGTATGTATGTATTATATTTTTTTAAAAACAATTTAATTAAATTATTCTGAACCTTTAAACATTTATTTAGGTCCTTAAAAATATTTTAAACCTTTAGGTTTCCACTTAAGGCTTTTAAATATTTTTTTATTGTCCTAAATATTTATTTTGGGTATGAAATATTTATTTTTTTCCGAGGAGAGCTCTCATTTGAAGATCATCGGATGGTCGAAAATTGTGTGAAAGGATAAAAATCCTGAAAAGCCATCATCATCGAATGCGTGAGCTGGTACAAAATCCCATGCTCACAGCTGCCCCTCGTGTGATCATCGTTGGTTGTATAACTAGTTTGATCACACGAAATGGAGAGGAGGGATTGAGAATATGATCGATGCGGCTGGTGATTTCTTTTTCCCCGATCGGTAATGACATAGGCCTTCCTTTCTCACAACATGCCCTGACGAGATTGTCTGTTTCTTTCTTTGGAATCCCTTGGTGCTTAATGCCCCTTGTGAGTTGGTCAATCATTTCTTTCGACGATGTCCTATTAGTAGTTGGCAACTGTTTCTTTCTTTGGTTGTGATCCTTGTGTGCCCCTTGTGAGTTCAGTTGGCTTTGAACTTTGGAACTGCTGAAGATGGGTGCCTAAATACATTTCAAAGGCGACCTCATGTGGAGGGATATTCAATCATTTCTTTCTTCAGTCAGTGGATGAGACTGTTTCTTTCTTCAGTCATCGAGATAATGGTCTCCTTTTTCGACTGTGTTTACTTGGAAGGATGTTGACTTGCTTACTGTGACAAATTAGAAAAAAATGTAATGTCAGTACATTTTATGATGAATGTTTTAATTATTTGATTAAATTATGTGAAGCAAAAATTTTTGCCCCTTCAAATAAAAAATTAAAACATGATGAATAAATGAGTTTAATGAAAATTCGAGGATGTCCTGAGAACCGCTCCATTGTTTTAAGAGGCTTTTGAGATGTGATGTCGCTTGAACAGGGCCTAAGTAGGCTTGAATTAACTTTAGGCTTGAGTGGGCCATCATCCTTCCTGATGTTTGCAGGTACCTCAAGTGGAGTTGGAGTATCTTATTTACTAAGACGGTGTTGCCTCAGCTTGGCATTTTCTTTACCTGTAAATGATGTGATGTGAATGTAATGTATGCATGATTTTATGCATGAACAATTTTTATGATATGATGTATGTTCATCTATTGTAGGTGTTATGGGCTTCATTCATTAGAGAGCCTTCTCTTGTGTTGGTGCATGATTGCCCCTAGGATTTATCTTGTTAGGGATTCCATAGATGACTCCCTCAAAGTGACGACCATGGGTTCGTTGAATCAAATTCGAGTTCAGAGCTTGGATCTTATTTGAGGAAATCTGGATGAATCGTTGACCCCGCATTATGTCGATGATGATCACTTGGAAATAGTTAACCTGAAGAGTTATCACGTATCATTTCGAGGAGGAGAACCTTATCTTAATTTTTTCCTAGACCGCCCTTTTAGGTTTTCAATCTAGCAGACTCATTTTTCTTTATTTTTTTTATTTTTTTATGTTTACTTGCGATATTCTACCATTGGCATGCAAGCAATCAAAATAAGCATATGCATAAAGATTCAACAAAAATGACAATTCATTGATGAACTTAACAGGGGTATAAATGTTTCAAATGGTTTGACTCCTACCATCAATTATCCCTTTCAGGTTTTCTAACCAATGTAGTTCTCTCGATGTCCTAAGTTTTGGCCGAGCTGCTCTTTTCGAGTTTTCAACTCAGCAGACTATTTTTTTCTTCTTTGAAAATGAGGCCCTAATTTTTGCTCAATTAACAGAGTGCTAATTGACAGGCTAAATATAAATTTATTTTTTTGTTCGTACTACTTTTATCGATTTATTTCTTTCACCTATACGTGATAGCAATTGTGTAAGACTTGGTTGATTTGATAGATCGGCTACCGTCCATGTCCATGACTTCATTTGTTGTCTCGTTTAGCATTTCTGACAGATTGGTTGGTGCTCATGCTGCTTCGCTAGCTTGATGTGTATTCGACGATGAGTCTTGATCATCGGTGTTTCCTTCAAAGGTGCCACAAATAGTAGCGAGCCGTATGAAGGAGTTGTTGACGTGCTCAACGATCTGACTCCTTTTTATCTTTAGTATTGTGCCTGTTGTTTGACCCTTTAGGGGAGCTTCAATTTGCTTTGGTGATTTTGACTTTTGCTTGATTGCCCCACGAATGGTGGTGTGCCATGATGGAGTTGTTGACATGTTCAATGATCTGACTCCTTCTTTGTGACATTGTGCCGGTTGTTTGGTCTCAACTTTCTTTGTTGACATTTTGGCCTTATTCTAGCTTTGATCATTTTGATCTCTGTTTGCTTCGTTCCTATGGTTGACTGATTTAATAGTGAGTGGACGTTTCGGGTTTGGAGATCTTTCTATTGATCTTACATCCTTGGCAAGGCAAATGCTATCACGGTTTGTCTAAGTACATGTGTTTATCTCTCACTTTCTCTCAAGAGTGAAATCATTTGAATTTATTGTAATCGTGGGGAATCCATTTATACCCAAATTAATTTCATGACATGATGTGTCACATGTGCTAAAAACGTTATGTATATGTTTATGAGAATGCGTGATGTCATCAATAAAATATCAAGTAAATAAACAAAGTTTAATTTATTCAAAAAATTCAGAAGCCTCGTGGGCAAAGTAGCTAAAAGCTAATTTATTACATCATCATCCATTGAAGCTAATGTCCCCCAGATGTATCTATGGAGTCAAAGTACTCCATCCTGTCCACCTTTTCAAACACTTCTTGATAGCTTGAAAAGATGTATAACCCAAACTTATTCCTGTATGATGGCAGTGCACCATCCAAAAGCTTGGTTATCATCTCCGCTAGAGTTAAGAGAGCCCTAAGCCTAACCTGTATGGCCATCCAACACGCATAGTAGGATTTAAAGTTTTCACCCTGCTCCTGCCTTATAGCCTCTAGATGTTGCATTGTGGTTTCCATTTGAGGGTTGAAATTGTAATGCCCCATCATAGCCTGAGCAAGGCTATTCCAATTAGTGGCTATGTCCAGCGAAAGGTAGCTATACCATTCATTGACTGGGTGGCCTAAGGTGATGATAAAGAGCTTAGCCATCATCCATTTGCTGACCCTTAATGGCCTCATCACCATTTGATAATGAGTTAAGTGAGCGTGCGTATCACCAGATCCTACATACTTTTCAAATTGTGGCATTGTGAGGTTTGGGGGCAAGCTGTCTTCATCTTCAATTATCTATTTTGTAGGGTATGTGTTCATGAGATGGCCACCGTGAGTAGCCAAGAATTGTTGCCACAACTTTGCCATGCCTGATTGTTGAAGGATGGTTTTCCCTACATTCGGATAAGAGCTATATTTCCCCTAGGGAAATGCTGCAAAATTGGGAAGTTGAGGTGTCTGGAATTGTGAGGCAACTGACGTACTCCAACTGGGAATAGGCTATTGGGTCACTCCTTGGTAGAAAGGCCCTGATGCGAATGCCGGCTACCCCATTTATCCCGGGAAGAATTGGGGAGGATTGGCAAAGTTATATCCTGGCTACCTAATCTGAGCGTGGTTCAGCTGACTTCGTCCTACCTTGAACTGGTAAAAGGAAGCAGGAGTTAAGGACACTACATGCGAGGTAGGAGGTCCCCCTGTTGGATTGACGTTGTAAAGGGTGACCTCCGAGCTGGACACTGCATTCTAGGCCCTCCCGATATGCTGGCGAATGAGCGATGCTAACTGTTGGCTATTTGCAAAGGTTGTCAGGGCAGCTACAATCTCGATGCTCACCGATGATTGATGTGTTTGCTGAGAGTTTTATCCGGTGAGGATAGGGTGATCCTCCTTACTCCTTCTTCTTGTGGATTGGCCATGAAAGACATGTGTTGAGCTGAATCTTAATTTGAACTTGAGTTCTCTCTTGAGTCAGTGTATGGAACCCCCACTAAACTGGCCGCAATCGGAGAAACACGAACCAAGCGATGAGCAGGCCCTTTCCAAGCTAAGATACACAAGTAGAAGATCAGATTATGCATGTAAGATTCGTGATATGATTCATGATGGGGGAAATGCGTGAGATTTTCAATGTTATGGCTGCATTCACAAGGGGTTAACATGCTATGATGTGAACTAACATGTATGTCAATCCATTTAAAACAAACAGGTTAGTAATTAGGTAAAGATGAAAATAGGTAAAAATGAAAATCCAAAATCTGGGGTTGGATTTGAGGTCTATACGATGCCTATATGATATCGTAACCTAAATGATGTATATGAGGTGACCAACCGTGTGGTAATAGGTTAAAAGTTTGAGGTTTCGTACTATGACTAGGTCTTATGAAATGAGGAGGTCAAAATTATTTTGGTAAGTAGTGCGGCATACCCTAATGAAATGAAAACAACTACCGCATGTAGCTATCTAATGAATGTTTGGTTATTTGTACCCAATTAGGGCAGATTTTTGGATGCTTGTGTGGTCATCGCTATTTGAGGGTATGTGGTAATACAAGAATCTTTGCCTCATGTGGGTGGATGGTTCGAGTATTAAGCATATAACCTTGAAGATTTGGATTTTTAAAATAAGTTCACCCCATGTGGGCTTAGGTTTGGATGTAAGCAGGGACATCATGTGATGTAGGAAAAATGGTTTGGTAAGTATTTGCCCCGTTTGGGCTATGTGGCATGTGTGATTACCTTGTGTGGGTATGAGTTGGACGTCGAGTGGACATCTCGCAGATAATTTGTGGGATATATTATTGCCCTTTGTGGGCTGAGTGTTGGATGTCAAGTGGACATCATGTAGTAAAAGAAAGGTATGTTTACCTTATACGGGCTAATAGCCGGATGTCAAGTGGACATTTCACTGAAAAGGGGTAAGTGATGTTTCCAAGTGGTTTTATGTTATCCTAGGGCGATACGATCTTGAGTGTCAACTAACCCTAAGTATGATGATGAGAAGATGTTATGTTACATCACATTAACATTATGAGTGTGTGCGCTCAAGATTCGTGGTTAGCATGACATTTGTACAGTGATAAGTAGTAAACACATAGCACATCTTCCCAACCATGCAACTCCCACACGTAGGGTTTTTTGCTAGTCTCCATCCTAAGTTTGGTTCATCTTAGTACCAAGAAGATACTAAGGAGCGCATTTGCAGGAATATATAATGCGTGGTTGTTTTTTGGGTAACACTCTAGGGAAAATGCCTATGGTTTAATTACATGAGGTTCATAAATGGGTTGTTGATATAGAAGGTTCTTATTGCACTAAAATACACTCCAAGCCTCTCCCTAAATGGGTTCTAACGAGGGAGGTATATGCGATATGACAACAAGTGCTCCACTTGCTCAAGTGCTATCTTTTCTCAGGGAGGCAGATTAGTACAAGAGAAAGCTTTCAGTAACAGGGTACCTTAAACTAACGGGCTAATCCCCTCTATTGTATTGCGAATTTATGAATATGTCTTAATTAAGAAAATAAGGAATAATGAGATCAATAATTTTCGGCACTTACCCAAAATCTAAAACCTTAAAAAAACAAGTTTTTAGAAAATCCCCAGCGGAGTCGCCACTGTAAGCGGACGACACAGAGCGATGGGCCGAGAGCGCGCGGATTCAAAGGTGCGATCCACCGGGTTGTTTTAAAAAAGTATCGGGTCGGGGACCTATAAATGTTTTGTAGAGAAAGCGAAAATATTTTAGATCGGTCAAACCCGAATCCGCCATCTCTTAGTGTGGAGTCGCCACCTGGATTACCTCTTTCCAGGAATTAGAGTCCTAAGAGGCTTAACGTCTTGGGGACGGCCCACTAAGACACATAGATTCGAGTTCGAGATTAGTTGCTTATATCTTATTGGATCACATTATATTACATCTACACAAAACAGTATTTCTTAATTTTGCATATTCGAACGTTTTTGAGTTATAATAAATGATTTAAAGCGCATGCGGAAAGCAGTAAATCCATACATAAAGCAGTAAATAAATATGGAAAAATAAATTAATAAATTACAAAACTTGGCAGATGCAACCGCCCACCTAATTTATTAATTACAATTCCCGTAAAAATATTTGCAATATCCCGAAGGAAAATAAATCCAAGGCATACATCTAACCTGCATCCACAATGGTTAGCACAGGGTATATATAACATGAATATTCACACGTATGCTCGATTTAATTTTGAGAAGGCCCGTGCGGCCTAATTAAAATATCGACGGTCTGAAGTTCTTATTTTAAATAAAAAAGGATTCATTTTTATTTACATGTATGTTGGTTAATTTTTATTAGTGAAAATGATCGCATGGCAAAGTGTGAGGCCTATTATCTGGGAATAATTTGTATTCCCTTCGTGGGGGTATTCTAGCATATATTTTCATGAATTAAAAGAACTAAAAGATGAAGGAGAATTATTACAATAATATTTACATAATAAAAGAAAATGAAAATATTCCTAGGTCCACGTGTAGAACAACATAAGAAACACGAGATAAGGCAACTCTAAGAACTCAAAGCTTACCCTTTTGGTGTGAATCCACTTCGGCGTATCCATATGATCCTCGGGAGCGTTCCTCATTTGTTTTGATTTAATTTTGATTTGAATGGAAAATAAGTGTTTATTTATTCAAAAGATAATCAGACTCGGGTTCTAAATTTATTTTAGACCCGAGAATATCTGAGGATTTTAGAAGAAGAAGAAATGTAGAATAGAAGTCGAAATTATTTCTCTGAAAAAATATATATTTTTTTGTGTAAAAATTTCTCCGTCATTGTGGAGAGAAAACTATTTTTTTATGAATTTTTTCTGTCCCTTTTGTGTTAAAAAGTCTCTCTATTTATAGGGGGAAGTTCACCCCTTCAATTACACATTTGGCTCATATTGTGGTAATATTCAAGTACCATTATGCATTTAGATCATGTTGTGGTACTATTCAAGCACCATTATGCATTTGGCCCGTATCGTGGTACTATTCAAGTACCATTATGCATTTGGACCATATTATGGCACTAATCAAGTACCGTTATGCATTTGGACCATATTGTGGTACTATGCAAGTACAATTTTTTATTTTTTTTAATAAATATATATATAAATATATATATTATTTTTTAAAAAAACTATTTAATTAAATTATTCTGAACATTTAAACATTTATTTAGGTCCTTAAAAATATTTTAAACATTTAGGTTTTCACTTAAGGCTTTTAAATATTTTTTTATTGTCCTAAATATTTATTTTGGGTCTGAATTTTTTATGAGGAGAGCTCTCATTTGAAGATCATTGGATGATCGAAAATTGTCCGAAAAGCCTTCATCATCGAACGCGCGAGCTGATACAAAATCCCGTGCTCTTACTCCCACTAGCTTTCGCAAGTATATGCTCATTCCCAAGGAATTGAGCATTTCTAGAAACAAGGACTTTGTATTCCTTGGGATTATAAAAGGTATACCCTATAGTCAGTCTCCTTAGGGTAACCTACAAACAGACATCTATCAAACTTTGCACTTAGCTTATCTGAATTTATCCTTTTATCATATGTAGGACATCCCCAAACTCTCAGGTGAGAAAGAGCAGATTTCTTACCATACCATAACTCGTATGGAGTTTGATCAACTGATTTAGAGGGCACTCTGTTTAGTATATAAATGCGCTCTCAAGTGCATAACCCCTAAAGGATCTGCTGAGTTATGCTTGGCTCATCATTGACCGAACCATATCGAGTAGGGTTCGATTCCTTCTTTCTAACACTCCATTCTGTTAGGGTGTATAAGGAGGTGTCCATTGGGATAAAATACCATTATCCCTTAGATAATCCTGAAACTCCTGGCTTAAGTATTGACCGCCTCGATTAGATCGAAGGGTCTTGATACTTTTCCCAAGCTGTTTCTCTACTTCAGTTTTGAATTCTTTAAAAGCATCAAAACTTTCAGACTTGTGCCTCATAAGGTACAAATAACCATATCGTGAATAATCGTCAGTAAAGGTTATGAAGTAGATGAAACCCTCATGTGTCTTAACACTCATTGGACCACATACATCGGAATGTATTATTTCCAAAGTACTAGTGGCATGCTGACCCTTTCCTTTGAAAGGATTTTTAGTCATCTTTCCTTTTAAACAAGGATCACACACACTATAGGAAGCCCATTCCATTGGGCCTAAGTCTCCACATTTATGTAACTTAATTAAGCGAGTCTCATTTATTTGGCCTAGATGACAATGCTATAAGTAAGAGGATTTCTCATTATCTAATTTTGATTTCTTAACAATGTTCATATTTAGAATTTCAGTTTTAGTATCTAGAACATATATGTCATTCAAAGATATTCCATAAGCATAAAGAATATTGTCATGCTGAATTTGACATTTATTATGAGAAAATAAAATTTCAAATCCTTCCATTGCGAGAAGTGCAATAGAAATAATATTCTTAGTGACAGCTGGAATATAATAGCAATTGTTCAAAACTAAAACTAGGACACTAAGAAAATGAAGGCTATATGTCCCTACAGCTGTTACAACAACCAGTGCTCCATTTCCATCTTTTAGGTCTATTTCCCTCTTTTCAAGCCTTCTACTGTTCTGCAATCCTTGTATAGAAGTACAGATATGAGTACCACAGCCAGTATCTAATACCCAAGTAGATTCATAGGGAACTATAGAGAAACTCTCTATCATGAACATACCTGAAGTAGATGCCTGACTTGGCTTCTTCTTCATATGTTAAAAAATCTGAGCTTTGCAATCATGTTTCCAGTGTCTGAGCCTTCCGCACACAAAATATAATCCTTTGAGCTTCCCCTTTTCAATAACCACAATTCTGACTTTCCTGTCGAATGGTTTTAAACCTTTACCTTTAGTGTAAGATTTACTCACCAAGGTACTTGTTCCTCTTACCACCAGACCTTGCTCAAAACTTCTAAGTTTCTTAATAACTTCTGATGTTTTGTCGACCCTCTTTGATATAAGATAATCTTTCACAAAAGGTGAATATTTATCAGATAGGGTTCCCATCATTAATTGTATGTCATGCTTGGAATCTGTCTCGATTCTAATTTGTGCCAATCTTCTCGAATACTTTAAGTATTCGATAGATCACTCAATGGCTAGGATCCCATCATCTTTCCCAGAGTTATAAAAGAACTTCAAAATTTCATTCCACTCAACTTTCATGCTTGCATGAAGTCCTCTGAGATGAATTAGCATGGATTTTAAATCCATACCTTCATGCTGTTTCTTAAGTTTCAAGCTCGTGGTCTCGAGCATCACAAGTGATACAACGAAAGCATCTCTCGTGTGCCTAAGATATGCCTCTTTCTCTTGGATAGAAGCCTCAACATCAAGAATGACTAGTTTTGGATTATCCAGGACATAATCCATGTGGCTTTTCTCAAGTTCCCCTCTAAGAACTTTGAACCAGTCATCAACATTGATCCCTGTCAGTTTGGTGTTAAGAATCAGGAGAAGGTTTATGTTTGGATTCATTTTTCAACCTAGATATAAGATAGAATTTGTTTAGACATTAGCATATGTACATGCATTTAATATAAGGTCTTTAATTAAACATATAATTTCCTACTATTTTATCGACATTTAAATAGCCCTTTCTATTCAAATTCGGGAAAGTTGGTTGAACAAATTTTCCTTAGTAGGTAGCATCCATAGTTACTCATCATGACCCCCACTATCGCTGGTCAAGTCATGATAATATAACCATGGTTGGAACTCATCCATTTGCATCTCTTTCAATTGCTAATCTATTTGAGTTCTCTTTCTCAAGACATGCGTAACCAATTGTACGACTCCTCAAATGTGTCTCCAATTCAGCATCAGCTCCAATAATATGGATAACTAACCCTCTTCGATTAAGGCACTAACCCCATCTAGTCTCATGACCAATCACATGTTAAGAGAAGGTATGTTTTACATGTGCTTACATTCGTTAATAAGGCTCGTATCATGACTTATGATAGGAAGACATTATTCCACCTTAATATTGTGTAGGGATTTTATTGGTGCCACTGGTCTCGCCCTAGTCTAGGTCTTATATGATGGCTATGATAATGAAATAATAATTCCAGGCTATTAGGAATTATTAACTCTAAGGGAACATGCTCTGACTGGTATATCATAATCATTCCATTATGCCAAGACTCCACATAGCAAGCAAAACAAACAAGGTCCATGTTTAAGTTTTTTGCACCCATTTCTACATGTTTTAATGTTAACAATTTAAACCACGTTTGTAAAACCATATGCGGAATAAATTCCCATACTAGAAATCGACTAAGTTATAAACATCCCTTGGGTATACTTGAATCTAATACCGATGATAATTTCTAGGTGAGAGAGGCCCCCTTGAAGTGAATGAGTAGCCTTGTCCATTCCTTGCCAAAATTACCACGGGTACTTTGATTCGTTATACCACGGATAATTATGATTTAAAGATTTCGTTCTTTAATTAAGTGAAGTAGGGGACGACCCTTAATTAAAGCATTTACCCGTGTGGTAAAACATTGTTAATTTTATATGATAATCACCTAGACTAAGTTTGAGCAAAACCTTAATCTAGTTATCACATCATTTTCTATAACAGGTATTGAAACCCTAAGTCATGCATAGCATACTTGATCAATTCATAGAAAATCACATTTTAACAAATTACAATCAATCATGCATTGCATAAGGTAGGCTTTGACACCATTGATGGTTAATCAAGACAATAATTGAAAATGCATAGATAGCAAGGCGAAATTTCAAAAACTTAAAATTAACTTAAGGATCTCCTAAGCATGCCATGATTGTTATAAACTAGATTAAAATGTTCCATATATGCTATTAGGTTTATAAAACATATAAAAGAAACCTAACATCTAAAAGATAAAAGCATTACCAGTTGATGCGTGCTTGATCTCTCCTTTTGTTGTAGAGTTCCATTTCAAGCAATTCTGATAGTACAAGCTTCCAAACTAGGAGAGCCTCTATGACTTGATCCACAAAGATCTTCACCGACCAAAACCTCGAAGAGGTAGAACCCATCGATTAATAACAGTTGCTAGACTACTTGGAATTCAACCTGAAAATCCGAAGTAGAAGGCTCACTTAAATTTAGAGCCTTCTAAAAGAACTCTTCAGATTGTTTGGAGAATCTCGTGGAGGATCTCGCACAACAAAAGAAGATGAGAAAGAAATCAGAGACAAATAAGCTTAAAGCTTTTTGGTGTGTAAAAATAATAAGGCTTTGAAAGCCTATTTACAGGGAAAAAGGGGGAGTGATAGACTCCCCTTAAAACTCAACATGGGATGAGATTTATCCCATCCCATGTCTAGCCGGTAAACCGCGCAGGTAGGGTTACCCGTAGGTTGACCCGCGGCTGCCACAAGGAAAGCCCTAGCGAGCTTGC